>JADLZK010001533.1:0-17865 GCA_015847255.1 Hyparrhenia diplandra | reverse complement strand
AACATCACCGCCGACCGCATTAACCAACCGATAGTCTCCACTCTAATAACGCCGTCGCCATTGTTTGCTCTTTGATACACCGTCGGCCGGTCTAACCCGATAGTGTTATCCCCACAGCCTCGCCGGTTCGTTAAAGCCCGACGGTGCTCCCAATATCAACTCTGCCGGTGACTTCCGAACCTGCATTGCTTGGATCAAAAATCTTTGCCGCCGTCGTGGAGCACCCGACGGTGTTCGGTGACGATCTTGTTGCGGTTCGATATCAAACCGGCAGCTCTCCTCGCATCACCGCCGGTGTTTTGACCCGTAGTGTTTTAAACCCCACATCACTACCGCTATGGTTCTGCCGGTTCAGTTTTCGGCAGTGAAGGGGGGTTGGAGCCCGGCAGTGACGGACAATTCTGTAGTAGTGATTTGTTTCCTATTTCACCTTAAAAGACTACAGAAACATAATTCATACCTCAATTAGAAGCGCTAAAGTCTAAACTACTTCCTTACTGATTCTCTCCAATAGACATAGCAACCCAAAAGATCACAATACCAAACAAAACAACACTGTGGTTCTTTCTTTGCAGAATTAGCATAGGAAAAGTGTGCATCCGGATCAATGATTGCATTTGAGACAAGAATAAAGTCAATAAAAAAATAGGCAAAGACTTACATGGGAAGATTGCTCTGTTCTTGCGACCATTGTATTTGAGGAGCTTGATGACGGTTGTGCCGCGCCGCCGCCGGTCCTTCCGAGGTGATGAGGTCCACACCTCCACGACTCCACTTCAAGGTCCTCACTGCTCCACAGGTGGCGCTGCTCCTGCTTTGGCGCCTTCGAGATCGCCCCGCTTGTTGGTCGCTATCACCCCGCTGGTCGCTGCTCAACCACCCAGCTGCCTCTAAGCTGCTCGCTGGCTGACCGCCACTAGGGTTAGGAGACAGGAGTGGGGAGTCGGGGACAAGATAGACGCGTGAGGGAGATGCTATGACCGGGACTCGCCACTCTCCCACTCAAGGACGGGTCAAGGCCGAGGACACGTGGTGGGCTGTGGGCTGACTATGGCTGGTTCCTAGTTGGGCTAGAATACACAAAATCATAGACAAGCTCGGTTATTCGGTGGTCGGTTCGGTTTCACCAAGAAACCGATCCCGGAGCGTAATCTTGAACAATATGAAAATGGAAACCGACAACGAACCAAAAAACCGAAAAACTAAAATTTCGGTTTGGTTCGGTTTGGTGATCGGTTTTCGGTAAAAAAAGTGCCCAAGGTGAGTCTAGTCATGTTTAGATGCGTTTGTTCACGCTTCATGGACCCCGATTCGGCTATTTTAGCCAACACGATTATGCTTTCACAAGTAATGCGTGCATGAGGATCTGTCTAGCTTGGATGTGTCGAGGGTTATGAAAGCCAGGCGTTTGGCAGTCGGTTGGATTAGATCTGAGAATTCCCACTGTTTAGGCATCGAACAACACATGCATGTGTTCCATCTTTTATGTTTTTATTCAGATACTAGCGATCGATACATGGGTGTAGATCTATTTTGATATTAGACAATCTAGCTTTACATATTGAGTTTACTGAAGCCTGCTGGTCGCTAGACCAAGTGAACATTGATTTGGCATGTTTAGTGAAAAGGGCTTGTTAAGACTGCCAACCTTTTAGACCAGTCTTGACGAACCTCCGCTTGTTTGCTATTTAGATTAGAGATATATGCATGTCTTATCTATTATATCTGGGCAAGATTTGTTTGGATATTCCTCATATATGTTCATATTTGTGGAATGGTTTCACCCTTAAGCTGTGATAGCCGATTAAACAGACACATTAGATCGGTTGTAGCGAAAAATTTTGCCATGCTTATCTATGCATATCCCACAGCTGATACGAGTTGGCTATTTTGGGTTTATACTACTACATGGTATTAATGAGATTGCCGACTTTACACGTTTTGTCAGCTACTATATCATGTGGACCTTCTGAGTCATCTTTTCGGAACTCTCAGGCAACACCCAACACGTTCCGCTCGTAATTCGTAATTTCTGATAAACGTTCTTCTCCTTGTCAATTGCAGGGTCAAATTGACTGGCACATCTGGTTTGTTCAGGCTCAATTCTTCTAGCCCGCCAAGTGTGTTGGCGTGACCACTTTTTGCGTCAACACACTTTTTTGCACGTCCAGTGGGACCCGATGCGTTTTCATCATGCCTCAAGAAAACCTGTTGTTGGACCTCAGTATTGAGTATGTGACAGAGGAGCAATAGCAAGAGGTCGCTTTATTGAAGATTTCAAGAAGAAGTGTCTGATGCATTTTTCAAAGAGCCGAGCCAATGTTGTCCATCAAAAGAATGAGCTTCCAAGAGTACTTATGGAAGGAAAACTTGATCTAGCTTCTGAAGAGGTGCTTCGGAAGATGTTAGAGATCGTCACCAAGGTTTCTGGTGACACAATGACCAACCAAAGATAAACTTCTACACCATCTTGAAGAACATGTATGGTGAAGAGTACTTGTCGGAGATTCTACCTGGATATGTATACATCAGTGTGCCTCATCCCAAGAAGAATGCCGAAGATGCTGCTGGTGTTTTAGATCATCGTGAAACCAAAGGAGATGCAGCGATACTTGAAGGAGAGCCAGTAGCGCCGGGTGTGTGTGTGTGTGTGTGGGTGGGGGGGGGGGGGGGGTAAGAAGACGGTGCAAGGTGGCGACGTGCCAATACCACTGGCCAGAGGGGCAATACCAGTAGACAGGGGCATTGCCTAGGATGCAACAACCAACCAATCCCTTTAATTTCAATTTTGGGACCACCGGGGCAGTTCCAGGATCGAAAAATAGCTGGATCAACTATAAGAATCCAACCAAATGATTATGTTCCACCTGGATACATCCGATCTATAGATTTTAGGCATCCATATGCTTGTGGTTGACGGTAGTTAACATCAACTTTTTACCATGAAATAATAGAACATTTGAGAACAAGAAGATTAGAAGATAGGGTTTATACTAATGGTTTCCACGAGTTTTGTTGCACACTTAGTTTTGTAGGTGAACTCCGGAAAACAATAGAATATAGAAAGAAAAGAGAAGAAATAGAAGAAAAGGACCAAACCATGGCGATTAGTATAAATTTCAGGGGTCTAAAAGACAAAAGAAGACCGCTCGCGAAGGTCGGGCCCCACATGTTAGGATGTGGGTCTAGGCGGCACCTCCCTGGCATGCCACGTGTCCTGCTTCTGGAACCTTCCCACAACTGACCTAAGGAGTAGATCTCAGCCGCCCAATCAAGTCGGTTTGATCCAAGGGCCGAGATTCATCCCACCGGCCTATATAAGTAAGGGCAGGGCTCCCCCCTTGAAACCCTAATTCATTATTCATCTCATCTCATTGATTAGAGAGAGGTCCCAATGTAAGGAACTGTGGATACAGTTTCTCCAAAGAACTCTACTGAGTTGACTGCAGGGTTCTATCCTAGCCAGCGGCCCTACAACTCTCGGAAGACGGCGGAAGCTATGCTACAATGACTTCTGTTGTAATTAGGATAGAAGACTAGTCAAAACTATGTAAGAGTAGGAAGTTTGACTCCTCATAGGACTATCCACTTTGTATCCAACTAGGATCGTAGCGAGTTCCTCAGTCCCTTCCAGGATATAAAAGGCGACCGAGGAACACCTCTAGAGGAGAGAGCTAGCAGACCTAAGAATCGACGCTTGTAAGAAACTCGGCCAAAGGGCTGTATGCGCTCCGGTCAACCCCATCAATCAAAAATAGGCTCACGCTGACTGGACGTAAAGGTCTTTACTCGATCTCCGATCGAGGGCCTGAACCAGCATAAAAACCCCACTCTCATGTCAGCTGCGCAACAAACCGTCGGGCTCTAGGTTCATCGAGGCTCGAACAAATTGCCTGGTTCACCCCATGGCAGGCTCTCAGTCGTAAAATATCGACAGTTGGCGCACCAGGTAGGGGCTCTCGTCGAATTTCAGCATGAGAGTCCGGTGGACCAACACTCCATGGGAACACCGGTGGGAACGATGATCATCTTCGGCTCATGGGTCTACGAGATCAAAGGCAACGGCAAGGCTTGAAGCTACCTTCTCAAAGACTCCAAGATCGAACAATCAGAACTCGCCGAAAAGCTCAAGCAACTGAGGATCACCGAAGGCGGTCGAACAAGGAGGATGGATTCGAAGCTGATTCAGAAAGCACTCGAGACAACGTGGCGGAACCCAAAACTAAGGCCGACTCAAAGAAGAACCTCAACACGGACGTGTGATCCAACTCTGAAGACAACTCCCTGGACCACCTCTACTCCAACTCGGATAGGGAAGGCGAACTCGGGAACAACTCCGGCAGCCAGCCCGGATTACCTTTTCAATCTCCAACTAGTTTACGCAATAATGCTTTTGCATACCAAAGGCACATCAAGAGTACCTTCAAAAGGAAACTCGAGATCCCTTTAAAGGGTGCACAACAAGGACTAATTCTGACAAGGACACCAGAGGAGTGTATCATCCACTGGCCAAGAACCCTTGCAGGAACAGGTCGACAAGAAGGAGGCGTGAAGAGGAGCACCAGAAGGAAGGCGTGGAGACCAAAAGCTGAACCCACTAGAGTGTTCATGATGGTGGCAAGAGCTCGATCGGCGCTCCTTCAACCTGAAGCTCCCGACGTCAAGTACATAGACGAAGGACTCTCAGACATCTCGGCGGATGAAAGAATTCAAGAAGACAAACCTGAGGATCAACGTCAAGAGAGGCTGAGAAAGAACAAGCTAAGAAGCGGACGGAGGGGAAGAGCCGTCTACCACAAAGAAGCTTGGGAAAGATACAAAGCTGATCAAGACAAGTACAGTAGAAAGAAAGTTGAAAGAGAAGCCGAAGACAAGCACAACTCTACTCGGGAAAAGATCAGAGAATTGGCAGAACGCCTCAAGACTACATCAAATATGAACGATGATGAGAGGCTAATCAAGGAGGCACTATTGAGGACAACCCTCGGCAGAGCTGCGAGATCCTCACACTCATGAGCGAACAACTCCCATGCCCAAGGAAGTCGGATGAATGTCTTTGAGAGGCTAAGCCTGCAAGGAAACAACTCAAGGAATTCTAGACCTCCACACAAGGATATTGAAAGAAGTAAAAGACCCCCCAGGAGGAGCACCGCCCCAAGACCAAGCCGACGGGAGGAAGTCACAGAATCAAACTTCCGGCCCACACCAACGAGAAGTGGAACAAGGGGGGAAAGAACCCCAAGAAGATTTGAAGAAGGAGCAACAGAAAGCTACAACAGATTCCCATGCTTTGCGGAAAGGCTACAAGAAGTCAAGCTACCTGCCAAGTTCAAGCCTTCAAATCACTCAAAATATGTTGGAAAAACAAAGCCTAGGCAATGGCCCTGAGTCTGCTCACAATCCATTGAGCTTGTAGGTGGAGACGATGACGCTAAAGCTGTTTTCTTCCCTATGGCATTAGAAGTCATGCCGCTACAATGGTTCGACAAGATCAAAGAGCGCTCTATGAGATACTAGGGAGACCTACAAAAAGTCTTCTGCAACAACTTCGCAGGAATCATCACCCATCCCATAACTCGGCCAAGTTGAAGGGGCTTAAGCAGAAACAAGGAGAAACACTGAGAGATTTCTACTAAAGATTTGGTGAGATGAGATCCGAAGTGCATGACATCACAGAAAGAGAAGTGATCGACGCCTTCGGCAATGGATTTTTCTCAAGATGGCAGTTCTCATGCTTTTATAAAGACAACCCAAGAGCAAATGAGCAGTTCAAACAAATGGTACAAAAGATGATTGGCACCGAGGAGAGAACCCGAGAAAGATTCTCGGAGAGAAAGAACTCGGAAAGGCAAAAGGAGCAAAACAACTCTCAACAGACAAAAAAGAGAGGTCCAGATAATATAGTCACTATGGAAGAGAATCCCAAGAAGTTCTTCAAGCAGAAATTCAATAAAGGCGGCATAAAGCTGGAAGACTTGCCTTGCATATATCACCCTGGGGCTCAACATACGCTCGGAAGCTATTCAACATTCCAAGAAAAATACAAGGCAAGAAACAACTCTACCTAGAAGCGGGAAGACCAGGAAGGCAAGAAAGAACCCGACGACGAACCAAAGACCGAAGATTTTTAGAAGGCAACAAGATCTCTAAATGTCATATTTGTTGGCGTTCCTAGATCCAATAGCAAAAGACAAGACAAGCTAGCACTCCATCAATCATGGCAGCAGAGCCAGCTACTCCATCAAGGGAGGATCAATGGACAAGCATAGGCGACGCTGTGTTGTATCCCTTGGTGCTAAAACTCATGATAACAGGAGTCATTGTCTCCAAGGTTCTAATTGATGGAGGAGCAGGGCTAAACATCATATTCTCAGAGGCTTTGGATAAAATGGGACTGGACCTCAAAAAACTAATTGCTCCATCTAACACACCATTCTACGGAATAGTCCCCGGACGAGCAGCGATTCCAAATGGACAGGTCACACTCCCAGTCACATTTGGATCTCCATCCAACTATAGGACGAAGCTCATCAAGTTTGAAGTAGCAGACCTCGAGTCACCATACCATGCTATTATGGGAAGACCAGCGATTGCCAAATTCATGGCCATACCACACTACCCATACCTACAGTTGAAGATGCCAGCACCATATGGAGTTCTCTGACTTAAAGGAGACCACAAGAAGGCTTTCGACTGCGATGTACAAGCAATCCAGATCACAAATAAGGCAAAAGAGCTCTTGGAGAAGAAAGAAGTCAACAGGATGGTGGAAGAAATGAATCCAGATGAACTCGAGATCCCAGCCAAGAAACAAGCAATCTTGGCACCCCCACAAGTAGCCGACGTGAAATACATCGACTTACAGACTTGTGATCCATCCAAGACAGCGATCATCAGCGCTCACCTATCTCCAAAATAGGAATTCACGCTCACCAGCTTTCTAAGGGACCATAAAGACATCTTCGCCTAGAAACCAGCGGACATGCCTAGGGTTCCAAAGAAGCTGGCTGAGCATAGAATTGACATCAAGGAAGGGTCAAAACCAATTAGACAAAGACTAAGAAGATTCTCACCGGAGAAAAAAGAAGCCATCAAAAAGGAGATTGCGAAGCTACTCACTCCAGGGTTCATTAGGGAAATCCTTCATCCAGATTGGTTAGCTAATCCGGTACTGGTACATAAGAAGAATACATCAGAATGGCGCATGTGTGTGGACTACACCGACCTGAACAAACATTGCCCAAAAAATCCCTTTGGGTTGCCAAGAATCGACCAGATAGTGGACTCAACGGCAGGATCAACATTACTCTCTTTCTTAGATTGCTACTCAGGATATCATCAGATAGCACTAAAGAAATAAGATCAGAGCAAGACCTCTTTCATCACTTCGTTCGGTGCTTATTGCTACAAAACAATGTCCTTCAGATTAAAGAACGTCGGAGCTACGTATCAAAGAGCGATACAGACTTGTTGGGAGAGCAAATCGGCAGAAACGCCGAAGCATACATGGACGATGTGGTGGTGACAACAAAAGAGCCCGATACTCTAATAAAAGATCTAGAAGAGACTTTCAACAATCTCAAAAAGTGGTAGTGGAAGCTCAATCCAACCAAGTGCATTTTTTTGGCGTACCTTCAGGACAACTCTTGGGATTCTTGGTCAGCAACAGAGGCATAGAAGGCAGCACCAAGCAAATCAAAGCAATCACAGAGATGAAACAACCTCGAAGTATCAAAGAAGTCCAAAAGCTCACAAGGTGCATGGCGGCACTCAACTGATTCATATCAAAGCTTGGAGAAAAAGGATTACCCTTCTTCAAGTTAATCAAGGACAAGGGAAAGTTTGAGTGGACTGTAGAAGCAGACAAGGCATTTGAAGAACTCAAGAAATTCCTTGTAACATCTCCAATACTAACACCTCCAAAGGACCAAGAAGACCTGATGTTATACATATCAGCAACCAATACAGTGGTCAGCGTAGCAATCGTCATGGAAGGAGAAGAGCCCGGACACGCATACAAAGTGCAGAGGCCAGTTTACTACGTGAGCGAGGTACTTTCAGAGTCCAAAACTCGCTACCCTCACGTACAGAAACTACTCTATTCCATCCTGATCACATCAAGAAAGCTACGACACTATTACGACAGCCACAAGATAACTGTGGTCACCGACTCCCCACTGGGAGACATCCTACGGAACAGAGACTCAACAGGACGCATCTCAAAATGGGCAGTAGAGCTTGGTTCACTGAACCTAGAGTTCTCCCCCCGAAGATCAATCAAATCCTAGGCACTCTCATACTTCATGGCGGAATGGATAGAGGTCCAACAACCAATACCCGAAGACATCAAGAATCATTGAAGCATGTACTTCGACGGATCATTGAAGCTCGGAGGAGTTGGAGCCGAGATCCTATTCATATCTCTAGAGGAAGATAACTCAAATACGTGCTACAAATTATGTGGCAAGCTTCCAACAATGAGGCAGAGTATGAAGCACTCATCCATGGTCTCAAGATAGCAAGAATGCTGGGAATCAAAAGACTTCTAGTTTACGGCGACTCCGCAGTTGTTGTTAACCAAGTCAACAAGGAGTGGGAATGCACAAAGGATAACATGGGCCTCTATTGCGTAGAAGTTCACAAATTGGAAAAGAACTTCCAAGGCCTAGAAATCCTTCATGTCCTCCGAGATTCAAATGTGGCAGCGGACATCTTAGCCAAACTCGGATCAGACAGAGCACTAGTACCCCCCAGAGTATTCGCCGAAGAACTCTCAAAGACTTCAATCAAAGAAGCCTCAGAGAGTGAAGCTACCGAGCAAACAACCCAAGCAGAAGTGATGACAATCTCCATAGCTGTACAAACATCCCCCTAGATAGAAGACATCATCAACTTCATCAAAAACAAGACCGAAGCTACAAGAATCTTGAGAAGAAGCAAAAATTATGTGCTGATTGGGGACAAGCTATACAAGAGAGCAGCATCATCAGGAGTACTACTCAAATGCATCAGCTCAGAAGAAGGAAAAGAAATCCTCAACAAAATCCCATCTAGATGTTGCGTCAACCACGCAGTGTCAAGAACGCTCATCGTAAAAGCATTCAGAACAGGGTACTACTGGCCATCATCCCTCAAAGACGCAGAAGAACTGGTCAAAAAATACAAAGGATGCTAGATGTTCGCAAGACAGGCGCATGTACCAGCTCACAACTTGATATGCATACCTCCATCATGGCCTTTCTCATGCTCGGGATTAGATCAAGTCGGACCACTCAAGAGAGCCAAAGGAGGATACGAGTACATCTACGTCGCCATCGACAAGTTCACCAAGTGGATAGAATACAAGCCACTCATCAACTTCAGCTCCGCCAAGGCAGTTGAGTATCGAGTTCATACAAGAAATCATGCATAGATTCAGAGTACCCAATAGAATCATCACAGATCTAGGATCACTCTTCACAGCAGCAGAATTCGAAGACTGGGCTCAAGATTGCGATATTCGCATAGACTACGCATCAGTGGCTCACCCCCAAGCTAACGGCCAAGTGGAAAGGGCCAATGGGCTAATCCTCGCCAGGCTTAAACCAAGACTATGCGAAGAACTCAAAAACTATGGAGCAAAATAGATAGAAGAACTCCCAAAAGTTGTTTGGGGACTCAGAACCCAAATCAGCAAAGCAATGGGATACTCTCCTTTCTTCCTAACATATGGGTCAGAAGTCGTCCGACCAGCGGACTTAAAGAGACCGATGCAGCCACCCGACGTCCCTCGCGTGCAGCTTGATGCTCCGCACTCGACTGACGCGTCCGTCGTCGGCGCGCCAGACGCGGATCAGCCAAAGCCCGACGTCAGTCACGTTAGAAGGCAGCCATGGCGATCTTGGCCAATCACTTCCTTTTCATCGAACTTGGCGATCTTGTAGCTTGATTTCCTTCCTCGGCCACTTCCTAAGATCATTTTGACATGATATAGCATAAAACAACACATAAAATGACGTCATCCATGCCCCTTGGCACGTTCATAACATGAAATGACACTCATCGTCTTTTTTCGAGTGTCGACAACTTAATTTATAGAAAATACGTGCAACATTTAAATCTTTAAATAAATTAAAAAACTAGATTTAAAAATCTTTCCGATGATACTAATTACTTAGCATAAAAATCTATATATTAAAATATAATTGTCAGTATTTGTTTCTCGAGAAACATAGCCATAACCTACGGAGGAATGGGTCGGGTCGCCTTGTGGACTAGAACTGGAGTACTTATTTGACTACTGAATTGAATACTGAATAAATGCATGCTCTTTCTCTCTCTCGATCGGTCCATGTAGAGAGTGAAGAGCTGCTTGTGTACGTTGATTGATGACAAATCACTACTAGTAGTACGAAACTAAAACTTGTTTGTCATTAAGACAAAGCGAGCGTACAAGTGACTTTTGTTTGAAATTTATTCTCCTCGCCTAGCCGCCCGCTAGCTACTTGTGCTGACAACAAGTCACGTACTCCAACTGTTCCAAAACAAGTACGGTTCTCATTTTGTAAGTCACTCGTTTTCAACTTTGATGAAATATATAAATAAAGATATTAACTTTTGTATAGTATATAATTAGTATTGTCTAGATGGATCGTTTAATCTATTTTTATGATAAACATTGATATAAATATTGTTAGTGTTTTCTAGGAATATACTCAAATCTATAACTCCTATATAGGAGATCCCCACTAGCTCTCCTTAAAGAGTTCTCAAGGCTCGAAAGTAAATCGAAACGTAGCAAACCTACGCTTCGAGCGCCGTGAGCGAATCGTGGTCTCGGTCGTAGCAGCGCGGCCTATTCTCCGGCCCGTTGCTTCTACCGCACGAAGAGCAAAAAAAATCCAAAAATCCGGCGGCCTCTTCCCCTCCCGGCCCACTTCATCCGATACCCCTCTGCCTTCTCCGACTCCACTAGAAACATACGGCCAAACCCTACGGGCGGCACCGGGGGTTACCTGCCCGCCCGCTCTGCCGCCCTCAACTCCACCGCTGCGCCCTCCCATCAGCGCACAGCGGCGCACGCAGGGCGCTGCAGCATAGTGCCGGAGCCGCACGACAAGACAACCCCCTCCGCCATCTCCCTCGCGTCGCCGTCCCTCGCCCGGCTCCTGCACTAGCGAGGGCCGCACCTGCCGCCCACCAACGCAGGTACGCCTCGGCGCCCTCGAAAGCCGCGCCCGCGCTTGCCGCCCGCCACGCATGGAGGCAACGTTGGGGGCACCAGGTATCCTCTTTTTTTTCCCCTCATTTTATTTCTACATTTTCCCTGTTTTTATCTCTTCGTTCAATTGCCCCGTATCATATGATAGATTGAAACGCACATGCAAAGCCAATTGAAGGGCCACTCACTCTCGCTAAACTCATCCTGCATCATGTGACAGGCACGCTATGTCAGCCAACCTTCTTCCTTGGTAAGCGCTCATAATAGATGCCGATAGATGATTCAAGGTGTTTGGCAACTTGCTCAGCGGCATCAATGCTACAGCTGAATTTTGCAATTCTCTCAATGTTCATGTCATCATCATGTCCTTAACCTTTTGATTTCCTATTATAGACCAGTAAATATTTGTTGCAAAAACACATGCTCAGTATATTAATGAATGATTGCCTATTGTTGTTTAAATTTGCAGAATATTTCGCAGGTGTCACAGCTGAAAATAATGATGCCAGAGATGCACTCTGCATTTTTCCCCTTTTGTTTGCTAAACGTAAATGTACATGTGATTCTCCGATGAAGCCACCTTTCCTCATAGTATTCAAATTTGTTTTGTCCTGTCCAGTATATGGTCATGTCTAGCCCTTTGTGCTCCATCTTTCTACAGGATGTGTCTTATCTAACCATGACTCAGAATACTCTCCACGGCAAAGGCTTATTTTGTACTGATTCATCTTATTTATATTTTTGCCTGTGTATAATTTTTTTATAGGAAAGGGCATTGATGTTTTTGCTATTGAAAGCAGGTTTATCTCTCAGTCTATCGTCCCCAAAAACATATCTCTCAATAACCATGACTATCTCTGGATGACTATGAATGTGAATTTTTTAATTGATATGGAAGGGCCTGTTAGTTATCTTCTTAGTTTTGGCAAACACCAAGAGTGGCAAAGCCAACATCAATAGGGGCAAAGCCAACTTTCTTTTTGGTTCTTTTAAAATTCTGTATGTTGCTAATTGGGAACAAACCTACCAATGATTTTCTTGAGCAAACTAGGGATATGTCTGTGTACATCTTCTTTTTTTTTCCCTAGGATAAGTTACAGGTTGAGAGATGCTATTTTCATATTTTCTACATAAAACAGGGGTTTGTATCTGAAATTATATTACGAGGTAATTATTATGAATTCTCTTAGTGAATCGTCATCGCATTCTTCAACTCTAAATTGATCATTTGTTTTTGTCCCACTGCAGGTCATCGTTGATATGCCCATGGGCAGCGCCAACTACAGCTTCCAGCCTTGGGCGTGGCATTGGTGATGACAAACGCGTCTTGATGCACCAATATGGTTTCTTTCTTTATCAACCTAATTGGCAAGCTCAGCAATGTCTCTTTTTCTATCTGAAATTATGTTATAGAGGTATGGATTATGAATTTATAGTGAAAATATCTTATATATAGTGAAAATCAATCATACCGATGTTTTCCGAATTTTTACCGCTTTGACCTTCGATTCTAAGTTGTTGACTATATTGTAGCATTTGTCATTTTGTGTGTGTTACTACTCTTTATTTGTACTCAAATTCAGTTGTTGTTGACTTACCTAAATCAAAAAGTTTAGCTAGTTTTATTGTGGCTAGGATTATAGCCTGATTCAATTTATTTTCTTTTATTTTAGTATTATCAAGGAGCTGTAAGGATCTGATTGAGATTTAATTTCCCATGCAATATCTCTGTAAAAGACATTATATGTATATTGGTAGGTTTTCACATAAAAATCATTTTGTGTCACTTCGTGGCTTGATCTTTTAATTTCGTTCAAATACTGTACAGGATGCGAAAAACATGAATGAGACCTATTAACTTGATGTTATGCATGTACAGATCAGTTTGGTGTCATCTCTGGTGTTGTGTTTGTCGCCTTCCTACTTGGTCCCTTTCCCCTGTACTCCCATTGGATTGATAGGTAAAGAATTCTTCTGTAATTATGTTGCCTTATCTATGTTACATTTGGTTACCCGTTCGTAAGCTTTTTGTGTATATCGACTACTCACCGGTAGGTAGCCCCCCCGTCTCGCTCCTCCCTCGAAAGGTGGTCCCGCCGTCTCTTCATCTCTCCAGAATAAATCCTCCCACCGCCCATGCCTCCCTTTCAGTATCTCCTCTCCCTCCTCCCCCCCTCTGTTTCCTTTGAAGTGTTTGTAGATTGACTGAACCAGATGTTGTAGTGATACATAGGTTTGTTCATTGATTTTTGTACATATTTAGGCCTGCTATTTTTATACTTAAATTCTCATGATTGTTCATAAGAAAGTTGTGGATCATCTTCAAATTTCATAATTCAACTCTAAATGCTCTCTAATTGACCAATTGCGTAATCTCATATAAAACTGCATTCAGGTTGCTGTGACCATATCACAGTGGTTTTTTTTTTTTAAAAAAAAAAGGAAGAGAGCTCCTGAATTTCACTTTTATTTGATGGCCAAGATTTTATAGATGGAATAGAGAATAGTCATGTGTGGCAGATCAGATGCTCCTAAGGATGCTTAGATATGTCTTTTGTTTTTTCAGATGTGATGCTTAGATATCACATGATTTTTTAGGTTGTAACAAACTGACAAAGATCAACACTGACAGAGATCAAGTCACCTCTACAATGTATGGAGCAGAAAAGTTGAGATGGGATCTTTAATATTTTAGGATAACTAAGATGGAGCCAGACCACCACCTTCAACCTGTCGGCGTGTCCTCCCTGAGGATCTGAACTGAAGTTCTCCATAAAGAGCAAAGACAGGCCTTTTCATTTGGGTTCCTCAACAATCAAGGGATAACATTGAGCAAACAAGCCAACAGTTTACTAGATGCTACAGTAGCTTCTAGGAAGATTGAATGATGCCTATTGCAGTATACATAAATAGATATTAACCATCTTTGACAATTGCAATAAAAATAATGTTGTTGAGGAAAAAAGTGATTGCAATTATTCACATGTCACTATGGATTCATATGGACTGCACTGATCGAACCATAGCAACAAAGTTCAGTTTGCATTTGAAATCTTCCACTTTTTATTTCGATAAAACAAATACTATCTCGGTATAAAATATTGTCCCTATCCAGATGAGATGATTTGAAATTCTATGATCATTGTATTTTTTCTTAATTCCCGCATTTTTTTAAAAAGTTTAACTGACATGGTCACCGCAGTGATACCTGTTTGGGGAGGAAACGAGAGAGTATACTCCGTCACATCATCCGGATAGATTACAGCTAAGGTGCCTAGCTTAGCTGTAGGCCAAAAGGCCAGGCCGCTGCCGATCATATCGCCTCGGCCCATCCACGTTGACGAAACACGTACGGCGGGGTGACGCTGACGACTCCGAATGGAGTGGATCAGCGAACTAGCGGCGGCGACGTGCCATTGCCACTCCGGCGCAGCCATGAAATTAAATGAACTTTGTATGTAGGCGCGTACCGATTGCCAGTCGATCATCTCACTCTCACCTTGGCAGAATATCTGAAAATAAATATCTGGCGGCCACACAAAACAGTGCTCCGCTCAGCTTGGCTTAAGTGATTAGCTTAATCGGATTTATCAACTGCAGAAATCTCGATAGATAGATGTATTCACTAGTGAGTACGGCATGTCACTACTACAATAGGATACTATAGGGACGACTAGTGACCCTATGTAGAAGCAGTTTTGCATGACACCCCTAACAAAGGGTTCTTATAGTGGTTTTTCTATAGGAGCAGTTCAGTTCGAGCCGCCCCTACAGTGGTTCCTAGAATTTGCGTTTTTAAAATTAACGTGGCGGTGGGGATTCGAACTCGAGACTTCTCACTCGCACGCGACCCCTTCCCTCCTCTACATCTATACTATACTATAACATGATTTTCGTGCAACCCCGCAGCTCCACGGCTAGACTCAAATCCCTGTGCCCAGCACGGTACCTCCTCACAAAAGCACTGTTTCACATACAGTGCATCTGCCACAGCCGTCCGATTCTTAGTGATACCCTCCCTGTCGTCCACATCGCTGCCCTCCCTCTCTCTCTCCGGAACCTTCTCACTCCCACCGTCACCGTCTCAGTCGTCCCCTCCGTCATTCCGCCACGGCCAAGGGCCGGCTGACTCCGACGCGGCCGCCTCAGAACCCTGTGCCTCTGGCCGCCACTGCGCCCCACACCACCGCCACCATCTTCCTTAACCTCCTGAGACAGCGCTGTGACACCCTCTCCCTCCCTGTCCTCCACATCGTTGTCTTTCCCTCTCCCTGTCCCCCACAGGGCACAGCGGCGCCCCTGCCTGCTCCTCGCCCACAGTGCCATGGGGGAGCCGGGCTGCCAACCGACGTGCACACCACCTCTGAGGAAAGTCTACGCGTCCAAGCCGAAGGTGGACGACGCGATAGGCAGACTTGATTCCCATCGGGCAGAGTATGGTTGTCTTTGCAGTTTGCAATAGTGTACGATTACAAATTTTTTTAATTACTTGGTCTGCTTGCTCCAGAGTTCAGGAATAAGTGTTTTGTATACCCATGGGTACAGTCCTTTATGTTCGATTAGATTCCCTTTTATGAAGTACAAAGTCAGCAACTGTATATGTATGTGATACTCATAGACGACAGCTATTTTTCATTAGATGATGACAACATTTTTCCATTTATTTTCAGGATAGCAATAGAGAGTCAAACTACGAATGGTGAGTTAAATCTTCTCTCTTTGTGATCAATAGGCAACATCTTTGAACTCCATAAATTGTCTGATTTGTTTTGTTTTGTCAAATGTGAAACTTAGTTTTCCCCTCTCAACTGAAGCTATTTATTTAAAAGGTGCCAGCTCCATTACATTAGCAGTTGTTCCTCTTAATGTAGTTAGAAATTCCAATTCAACTTCGAGCCACTATGTATGCAGCATGCACAGTACACAAAAAAAAGTACGACATTTTAACAGTAGTTTTATTACAACCACATTGTACTTTATTATGACAAGCTCGTGCAATGTAATCAGATATCAAAGTTCCAAACATTCAACAGCACCACTGTTTCTTATGATAACTTATGTGTTAGCTTACTAGCCCGCGCAAAATTGCGTGGGATTCCTACTAGTTATACATGTGTATGTGTCCATACCTTATTCCGGATGCCCATGTATTTATATAAATTCGAGCGAAAATTGACTATTTGGGGTCCTAAACGGATTCGAATCAAAAAGTGGTCAACTACAAAGTTAGTTTCATAACTTTTCAAGATCTACAATTTTTATTTAGGGTGTTTATCCATCCGAGGTCGTTTATGAAATTTGAATTTCAAATTAGAGACATTTGAACGTAGCTTTTGCATGATCAGATGATTTCAAATTTAAAAGTGGTCAACCACAAAGTTTCATCACTTTTTGGGATCTACAATTCTTATTTAGGAAGTTTTTTCCATCCTAGGTCGTTTGAAAATTTTAAATTTCGAAATTTTGACATCCAAACCCCACATGTTGAGGCACCAAATTAAGTAAAATGAAAAGGTTGTGAAGAATAAAGATTCATAACTTTTCGAGATCTACATATTTTATTTAGGTCATTTTTCCATTCGTGATAATTTTCAAAAATTTAATTTTTAGTGCTTCATTTTAAAATTCGGTAACCCACTTTAGGGACGCCTCAATATAGAGCCGCTCCTACTATTCAATTACTAGGGGCGGCTTGATATTGAGCCACTCCTGCTAATAGTAGGGGTGGCTCGTAACACTAGCCGTCCCTGCAGTGTCCACTATAGGGGCGGCTGGTCTTGTGGGGGAAAAATACCACCATAGTGTTGGGAATATACCCTAGAGATAATCATAGAGATGATTGTATCACCTTGTATCCATGATATATTACGTGTTCATGAATATCCATTAAAGACAACTTGTATCGATTGACAATTATGTGAATTGTTTGTGAGACTCTTTACTTGTATGGTTATTCTGTAATTGTCCCTGGTCGGTGTTCATATGAGGACACACATGAATATTAGATCAGCACACATATTGGTTGATGACTATGTTTCACAAGTCATAGACATGGAGATGTCAAACTAATAATGTGGGCACATGTATGACATGGGGCTGGATTGACCCGACATGAGATGTTACTATTATTGTCTCTTTACACATCATGTACGTTATGTCCTTAGACCTGAGATTGTCGTATGTACTCAAGATGTGAAACGACCTACTTAGGGACTATCAAACGTTACTCCGTAACTGGGTAGGTATAAAGGTGGTCTTCGGGTTTGTCAGGAAGCATGCTGTGAGGCATAGTCAATCAAGATGGAATTGCCCCTCTCCATGAGAGAGAGATATCACTGGACCACTCGAATGATTGGATCAAGAAATGTATGGCCGTGCTTGGGTTAAGTGTTAACCCACGAGGTGGACCAAATATCGTGAGGCAAGGGAATAACATGTATGTGAGTTTGTGGTGGTTCGTCTGATATGATCATTGCGTACACATGGGAGTTGACACGTCTTGCTACAGGCCGCTATGAGCTATTGGTCGAGTAGGAGTACTCGGGCCATGTCTATGTGTGCGTGAGCCCATAGGGTCGCACGCTTGTTGACACCTGTTATAGCATAAAATTATTAGTCAAACAACATGAAATAAGGGCTTAAGATAAAGACCAACATAAGTCTAG
>JADLZK010001532.1:0-55571 GCA_015847255.1 Hyparrhenia diplandra | reverse complement strand
CGTTCGATCGTGTTTGTAAAACCGATGGTCACTTTTAAACTCTAAGTGCTTGAATGTCCATGTCACTTGAATGTCCAATTGTGATGCATGTTCAAGATTTATGTAAATATTCTCTTATTTTATTATTTAATATGTGGTGTAGATCATAATTTATAATTTTATAATATTTACGATTTATTTTTATTAATCCTAAATTAATTAACCGTGGCGGTTAAATTATAAAAACCGCCATGGTTAATGACATTAACCAACCATGGCGGGCACATAAAGACGACCGCCATGGTTAATCTATTAACCGTGGCGGTGTTTGTTAAATAACCGCCACGGTTAATAGATTTTCCGTGGCGGGCGAGGAAACGCCACGGTTAATCGCTCGATTAACGTGGCGGTTTCATTGCCCACCACGGAAAATCCAAAAAACCGCCACGCAAGTTCAAATCTGTAGTAGTGGTTCTGTGCCAACAAGATAGTTATGATACCATGGACCATGGTGCTCCTTTAGTGCTAAGAGACTATGCTTCAGTTGCTCTACTGGCAATCTTTGGTTTCAAGTCAATAAAAAAATGCATATGGAAACCTTAGGAGAACTCACTTAGGAGAACTCAGAGAGTGGAAAAACTGATGCGGCTTCACAGAAACACAGAAAAGCGAGGGGCTAGCTAAGGCAAGAAGCTTGACAAGGAAAATGTACGTTGTCCTTTGTCTAGAAAATGGTTATGTTCATTCTTTTCATAAATTGTAATTGTTTACTTTAGCATTATGTACTTGAATAAGTTTACAGTACCATACACACATAGCTTTTGTGGATTTGTGATCCTAATAGAAGTTTATTGTTATTTGCTTCCTTACATAGCGGAATAATATATAATATTATATTCAACTAAGGCAATCGTCATATAACTTTGGGCTTAATGCCATAAAATATAGCAAAAAATGTTGATTTCAAATAAACATGGAAGGATAAGATTATAGCTGCAAACAAGCTAGAAATTGGCAAAAAGGAAAAAAACGATAAATGTTTTCAAGGCATGTGCGTGCCGCACGTGCATCTTAACTACTTATGGCAAAGAGTACGAGTTACTATGTGGTTATTACTGCAAGGATTTTTGTCTTTTTGTAATTTCCGGCTGTTTGCTTTCATATATGGGTGATGCTTTGAACTTTGCCTAATCTATATTTTAGCTTTGGAAATAGGTTCCTTCATATTAAGAATATAACCACGAATTTTTTTAAAAAAAATGGGTTCTCAGGGAAGCTCCACCTAGGTCTGCCGTTGGGGAAGCTATAGGTGAATCCGTACCCATGCCCGTAGATTCCCCATTAGGGTAATCCCCGGAGGATATGGATAAGCCCATGGGTGAAGAGAGAGGCATGGTGTAGAGCATGGTGCGGCCACGGCATACTCCAGGAGGCGGTCGACGGCGGGGATGCTCTCGCGGACCTCGTCCAGGGCCTCGAAGTTGCGGAGCCAGGCGCGGAAGCGCGGGAAGGCATCGGCGTCCACGAGGTGGAGCCCGGTGACGTCCTCGAACACGGCGAGCCAGTAGGAGCCGCAGCCCAGGATGACGTCCAGGAGGCCCACCTCGTCGCCGCCGCAGAAGCGCCGGCCCTTGAACGCGGCGTCGCGGAGCTCGGCCTCCAGCAGCGCCGTCGTGGAGCTCGGCCTCCAGCAGCACCGTCGCGGAGCTCGGCCTCCAACGCCGTGCTCTTCGAACGCCTCGGCGGCGGCGGCGTGGCCGGCGTGCCGCTCCACACGCTTCGTGTCCGGTTCTACCAGTTTGGGAGCAAGATGTTGATCCCTGGGATGGTGGACAGGTGGGTCTGGTACGCCGTCCAGCAAGCTGGTGACGAGCTCCACCTCGACCTCCGCCTCCGCCGTGATCTGCCCATCTGCCACTGGCACTGTTGGACCCGACGGTGGCCGTCGAGGTCCTGCTGATGCTGGAACGCCGGTGAACGCCGGAGCGCGAACACCACGCGCACACACACGAACGCACACGAGAGAGAGGTGGACAACAAGACAGTTTGCGCTGCACAATGACCGCAGCTTTTCCGGGTTATCCTCATTGACTTATACACAATGCAGATAGATGGCCTGAGGCCCTCACCCACCACTGAACGGTCGCTGCTCGATCCGGTTCTTGCGCCATGCCGAGCGACATGCACGACGCCCGTCAGTGGTGGTGAACACACCCGACTCACGCAGCCACGCCCCGGACTGGGCACATCTCCGTCCTAGCACGCGGTTCTACGCGTCTAAGCTAAACATGATGCGGTACATGATCAGGATTACATGATAATGCTAACAACATAAACATAAACATGCTCGACATGCTAATAAATCACCCTCTTAATCCTGATCTGTTCTGATGATGCCAAGTCTTTCCCTCAGCTCCACAAACCTGATTCTCGGCAGTGCTTTAGTCAGGATGTCAGCAAGCTGATTCTCTATTCTCACAAAATCAACGTCAACTTGCCCACTGCTTACACACTCCCTGATGTAATGGAAGCGAGTGTCAATGTGTTTTGTTCTCTCATGGAACACCGGGTTCTTGCTGAGCTCGATGGCTGACTTGTTGTCGACAAGAAGTCTGAACTTCTGAATATCAGTCCCCATCAGTTCTGCTATAAGCCTGCTCAGCCACACCCCCCTGACAAGCACCCCCCACATGCAGCTACATACTCAGCCTCACACGATGATAGTGTGACACCATGCCACCAGTGCTCTTGCGTTTCATAAGATCTCCACCGTGGTCACTATCTGTATATCCCAATAGGTTCAGACCTCCTTCTCCTCCTTTGGTGTATCTGCAGCCTAGATTGATTGTCCCAGCCACGTACCTGACAATCCTCTTTACTGCAGACCAGTGTTCATTGTTTGGTGACTCCATAAAACGACTTGCTAAGCCAACTGCAAACCCCAAATCTGTCCTTGTGTTTACCAGGTACCTTAAGCTTCCTATGACACTCCTGTACCTGGTAGCATCTACAGTTTTCTCTGCATTGCCCTTAACAAGTTTCACACGCTGCTCCATCGGTGTGTCTAATGGATTACAACCTGACAGCCCACATTGTTCCACTATCTTGGTTGCATAAGCACTCTGACAGATGGTGATCTCACCATTCTTCTGACTCACTTCAATGCCAAGGTAGTAGCTCAGAAGGCCTAGGTCACTCATACTGAATAGTTTCATCATTTGTTGCTTGAAGTTGACAATGCTATCCTTGTCAGGCCCACAAATGATTAAATCATCCACATATACACCAACAATGAGAAAAGAATTACTTTCCTTCCTCCTGTACACAGCATGCTCATCTTCACATCTCCTGAAGCCAAGTCTGCACAATTCATAATCAAGTTTTGCATTCCATGCCCTTGGAGCTTGTTTGAGCCCATAAAGGGCTTTGTTCAGTTTTAGCACCATCCCTGCATTCTTTTGGTCTTTAAATCCAGGTGGCTGATGAACATACACTTCTTCTTGCAAATCTCCATTAAGAAATGCTGTGGTGAACCTCCCATCCACCATTTGCAGCTAGAGCAAGCAACAATCTCACTGTCTCCAATCTAGCCACTGGAGCAAAAACGTCATCAAAATCCACCCCCTGTTTCTGTGCATATCCCTTTGCCACAAGCCTAGCCTTGTGCTTTAAGATGTTTCCAGCTGCATCTCTCTTCACTTTATACACCCACTTGAGGCCTATAGCATGGTGCCCCTTAGGCAGACTAGTTAAGGTCCAAGTGTTGTTCTCATTGATGGAATTCAGTTCAGCTTGCATGGCATTCTTCCAACAATCTTCCTCGAGAGCTTCATCGACACTAGCTGGTTCATCAGCTGCGAGTAGACACAACCCACTATATTCATAGTCAACTAACTCATCAGTGTTCTCAAACAGGTCTGTCAGAGTCCTGTAACGAAGTGGTCCCTGATCTAAACTTGAGCTTCCCGATGAGCTTGACCCAGTGTGGTTGGAACCCATTGCAGATTCATTACCTTGATTTACTGGAGTCGATGGTGACCCAAAAGAAGGTATTGGTGTTGCCTGAGGTGACTGAGGATGACACAAAGCCCCCTGACTTGGTTCACTGGCTCCACCATTCTCTGAATCAATTGAAACATCTGTTGTCGGATCTGCTACAGTAGACTGAAACTTCGGCGAGAAAGTGTCCGAGCGGTCCGATCAACTTGCACTGGGACATTCTAGTCCCACTTCTCCTTCTCCTCGAACACTACATCCCTGCTCACATGTACTCGATTGTTTACTGGATCAAACACCCGATATCCCTTGGTTCCTGACTCATACCCAAGAAACACCATTTTTGATGATCTGTCAGACAGTTTTGAGACACCGGGCCCGACTGTTTTTACATGCACAATGCACCCAAAAGTTCTCATATGGCTTGCTGTGGGTTTCTTGCCATGCCATGCTTCATAGGGAGTCATGTTTAGGAGAGCCTTTGTTGGAGCACGATTCAAGATGTACACTGCAGTGACAACAGCTTCACCCCAGAACTTGGATGGCATTCCCTTTGCTTTGAGCAGACATCTTGCCATCTCAATCACAGTCTGATTTCGACGCTCAACCACCCCATTTTGCTGTGGTGTATATGGAGTGGTTGTATAATGTTTGATGCCTGTCTCATTGCAGAAAAGAGTGAAGTGAGTAGAGTTGAATTCACCCCCTCTATCAGACCTGAATGCTTTCATCTTCTTTCCAAGTTCTAATTCAGCTTGTTGCTTGACCTTCTTGAAATAATACAGTGCTTCATCTTTTGTTTTCAACAGCGCCACCCACATGTATCTGCTATGATCATCAACCACTAGCAGAAAATAGTTCTTTCCACCTGGAGCTGGTGGACTAATCTTACCACAAAGATCAGTATGGACTAATTCCAGTCCATGGTCAGCTCTGAAACTGGATTGCTGTGGAAAAGGTTTTCTGTGTTACTTGCCCAATGTACAACAGTCACAAACCTGCTCCACTTGATCAACAACAGGTAAACCCTCTACCATCCCCTTCTTCCCAAGATTATGAAGAGCTCTGAAATTTAAATGGCCATATCTAGCATGCCATAACCAAGCCTGATCATCTAGTTTCATGTGCAGACAAACAGGTGACACAACTGCATTTTTCAAGGTGTACAATCTGTTGCTTGTGCGAGGAGCACTAATCACCAAAGTACCCTATGGATCAACTACAGTGAGCTTCCCATTTTTCAGCCTCACATCACAACCAGACTCTTCTAGTTGACCCTCTGGATCAACTACAGTGAACATATAATACTGCTCTTCAATTTGGGAATAAAGTAAACATTGGTTAATACCTTGTGTTGACGATCTCGACCTTCCATCATAATTGAGCCGAGTCCTTTGATCTCGACACAGGAGCCATCAACAAAACAAACAGTGCCAGTCACTTGTTCATCCAGCTCTGTCAGTGCCTCACGCCTTCTAGTCATGTGGTTGCTGGCTCCGGTGTCCACCATGGATTGGCACCACCTCCTCCTCTGCAAAGTGGATAGCCACTGGAGGCCCCGTGTGCACGTCACAGCTCGCTAACGCCAGGAACAGCGCCGGCTGAACTTCAACCACAGCCACGTTTGCCTCCTCCTTCTTCTCGGCTTTCTTCTCCTTCTTCGGCCGTTTGCAATCTTCAGCCCAGTGCCCATAGATGCCACAGTTGCGGCACCTACCTTTACGCCGAGGAGTGCCCTCAGACGTGAGCTTGACAGTCCCTTGACCGCTAGATCCGCCGCCGTCTTTCTTCACCGGCGACTTTCCCTTCGCCTGACCACCGCCACCAGCACCACTGCTGCCTTCCTTGGAAGAGTTGGACTGAAAGCGATATTTGTTTCTCGCCAACCAGTTCTCCTCCACCAATAGCAGCTGCCCAGCCTTGTCGATGATGTGATCTACCTTGTCATCAATACGATCCTCAGCCGCCCTGAGTTTCCCCACCAGATCCTCAACTGTCATGGTCTTGAGATCACAGAACATCTTGATCGACACCACAACTTGAGTCAATCTTGCGGGAACAACTCGAAGGAATTTCTTCACAACTCGGGTCTCTTCCACCGTCTCTCCGAGGACCTTGAGGTTGGCGACAAGATTGTTAATCCTCATGCCAAAGTCATCGACTGTCTCCCCATCGTTGAAGCTGATGTTCTCAAATTCTTGTAGCAGCTTCTGGGCATTGACATCTTTGACACGATCAGCACCGAGTCGCATCGTCTTGATCACCTCCCACGCCTCCTTCACGGTTTTCTTACTCCCCAACGTCGTCCACATCTCCTTCGGGACCGACCGCATCATGGCGCTCATCGCCTGCCGATCCTTGGAACGCTTGACGCCCATCCCCGGATCAATTGCTTCCCGGATCTCCGATTAGCCGTAATTACATTGCATCGGCATGGCCCACTTAGAGTAGTTCGAGCGCGTGAGCATCGGCCACATCAATGAGCTATCACGGGCGCCGCCTGCCATGGTGCTCCCTGACGCGCCATCTTCACCACCCATCGCCGCCGCCTTCGATTTCTTCGGGATCACGAACTTCTTCCGAGATGGTTCTCGCGGTAGACTCACCGATCCACCGTAGAACATGCACCGAGCTTTGATACCACGTGTTGGACCCGGCGGTGGCCGTCGAGGTCCTGCTGCTGCTGGAACGCCGGTGAACGCCGGAGCGCGAACACCACGCGCACACACATGAACGCACACGAGAGAGAGGTGGACAACAAGACAGTTTACGCTGCACAATGACCGCAGCTTTTCCGGGTTATTTTCATTGACTTATACACAATGCAGATACATGGCCTGAGGCCCTCACCCACCACTGAACGGTCGCTGCTCGATCCGGTTCTTGCGCCATGCCGAGCGACATGCACGACGCCCGTCAGTGATGGTGAACACACCTGACTCACGCGGCCACGCCCCGGACTGGGCACATCTCCGTCCAGGCACGCGGTTCTACGCGTCTAAGCTAAACATGATGCGGTACATGATCAGGATTACATGATAATGCTAACACATAAACATAAACTTGCTCGACACGCTAACAGGCACTACTCCCTCTGCAGTGATCCACCACCGGACGACGATGAGATCCAGCAGTACCTGTACCGGTGCCCGAACGACTACGTCACGCCGACAAGCGTATTCACGTGGGCCGCGCTGCGCCCGCTCCACCTCGGCTACTACAGCCTCGACGACCTGCCGTCGTCGTCCGCCGTCGCGCTGCCGTCGCTGGACACGCTGCACCTGACGGGTGTCACTGGCAGGGACGGCGTCGTGCAGCGGCTGGTCTAATCATGCCCGTGCCTCGCCGCGCTGACACTCGAGGCGTGCATGAAGGTCACCGCGCTCCGTGCCACGCGCAGCGCCCCAATAAGCCTCCGCTTGCTGGCACTGCGCTGCTGCCACGACCTGGCCACTGTCGTCGTCGCCGACGCGTCGGAGCTGCGGGTGTTCGAGTACAGACCAATGGCGCCGTCCCCTGCCGGTCCTTCGTTCTTGTGCTTTTGACCCTTCTGCAATGGCGGCCCGCTCATAGGATAAAAGCGAGGTCACCGCCGCCGCCGTCCGTCAGGATAAGGGGACAAGGTCGCCGCTGACGCTGTCCGTCCACCATGGATGACGCACACTGTCCGCCTGCGTTCATGGATTCTCTTTAAACAGGTAATATCCACGGATAACCTACCCATACCCATAAGCATCTGGATAACCCATACCCTCCCCAAATAATGTGGATGTGGATTTGGGTGTAGGTATTAGGTACCCATTGGCATCCCACATAGCAAAAGACTCCACCACAACACTCGCGCACAGATTTACTCAAATCTCCTAGAACAATCTTATCTTATCACCCACCGCCACCAATGCAAGAAGTGGACCGAGCACAGGATTTAATTTGATTCGATCCCCCAAGTTGCTATTATTTATGAGAACACCATTGGTGCTGCCTGCAACTGGTGAGTGGTGACTAACTGACTTGAAAACTCAAAGATCTTCCAGATCTGTGACTCCCCTTGATGCGTGCGTTTGCATTGGACAGAGAGAAACCACTCCATTAGCAAGTGAATACGGAGCAAAACAAAACAGATGCCGCTACCTGTTGCCAGAAGAAAGGGAAACCATCCAGTCAAATTAAGCAGCTTACCCGCCAACAAGACAAACAAGCAAGAAAGGAGCCGGGGACTGCCGGAGAGAGGTCGCCGGCGGCGGAGACGATGGTGGAGAACAGGAACTGAAATGGTGGAGGGAGGTTCTCTTGCGGTGGAGACTGGCGAGGTAGTCAATGCAAGGAGCTGAATCACATGTCGAATTTGACTGTTTGTCACATGTAAAAATCAACTTTTTCACATTTCACGAACTTTGCAATGAGCAATGCCAGGCATGCATTTTACCATGGCGTGGGCCGTGGGGAACATAGAGGACGGTCACCACGTGGGATCGACAGAGTAGCCTGCCAGCCTCTCTGCACACGGTGCGTGACAGAGTGCCACTGGTCACGGAAATGGGAATCAGTTTGATTTATTTATTTGCTTCATGCTGTCTGGCAGTGATTTTGACGATTCTAACTAAATCATTTCTCGCTGTCAAACACCATCCTTATATGACTGCCTCAAATTTATTTGCCCCACAACACCAAAACGATTCTCAACACCTTATTTCTTTGCCATTTTTCAGTAGTAATGTGGCGTTTGAGTCCGACGCGTCATGCCATGGACCACCACGTGGGCAAATGCGTACTTAGAGCACTATTGTCTCCAAAGTCAAGATCTAGAGGCGCGAAATGACCATGCAAGCCCACCGAGCACAGGAAAATCACCCCCAAGTTGTTGGCTTTATGAGAAAAAATCCTGCAACTGGTGGGACTTGAAAACTCAAAGATCTTCCAGATCTGGACTCCTGATGCGTGCGTTTGCATTGGACAGAGAGAAACCACTCCATTAGCAAGTGAATACGGAGCAAAACAAAACAGATGCTGCTACCTGTTGCCAGAAGAAAGGGAAACCATCCAGTCAAATTAAGCAGCTTACCCGCCAACAAGACAAACAAGCAAGAAAGGAGCCGGGGACTGCCGGAGAGGCCGGAAGAAAGAACAGGAACTGAAATGGTGGAGGGAGGTTCTCTTGCGGTGGAGACTGGCGAGGTAGTCAATGCAAGGAGCAGTGAGCAATGAACAATGCCAGGCATGCATTTTACCATGGCGTGGGCCGTGGGGAACATAGAGGACGGTCACCACGTGGGATCGACAGAGTAGCCTGCCAGCCTCTCTGCACACGGTGCGTGACAGAAATGGTCACGGAAATGATTTATTTATTTGCCACTCTTCACGCCTCGCCGTGGCTCGAAACCATCCTTATATGGCGTCAATTTATTTGCCCCACAACCTGCGAACAACCTTATTTCTTTTGCCATTTTCGCCCGTGGCGTGCCCGTCGTCATGCCGCAGCGTGGACAGCAGGCTTAGAGCACGGATCAAATGACCATCTTACCCACCGCGCGTTGGCTCAAAAATCTCCTCGCGCCGGGGCCATCCTCAGAAGAGAAGGGGCCGAGCACCGCCGCCCGCCCGGAAGAGAAGGAAGCCGCCCTGCCCCTCCGCTCGCCTCTGTGCCCGCCCCCACTGTCCGCGCGAGGAAGCTCAGAAGGTGAGGAATCGATCTGCTCTGCTCTCCCCATTCCAACTCCTTTGTTTATTTGATTCTCTCTCAAATCCCTAACCCTAAGCATGTGTTGATTGTATTCGAATCTGTTAGTATGATATTTTGATGAACTAGCGCGTTAAGATGAAGTCGCCTGACCGTCCTCCTTGGTAAGTTTGTTGTAGTTTGGTGCGGTGGTGATTTGGTGTTGGATTTATCCTAACTCCCCATGTGTTTATGATTCTGTCAGGATCGATCCTGGCAACGCTTTTAGAGTCGATGTTAGCGTTGATAAGTACACGGCAAAATCTGATTATGAGGGCTCTGTCGAAATGCCTGCTCAAAAGCATAATGTATGGCTTGATCTCACCGGTAGTTGCTCTCTGTCCAAGTTTTTTGAACTATTGGCTGGCAAAATCATTTGGGGCAGAGAACAGCAAGTAATTGTCTGGGGTGTTGATAAAGAGAGTGCTACAGAATGGAAGGTTACTTCGATGAGCGGTTACGGGACATGATACAAGCTAGATGGGATGAGAAGGAGATGTTTGTATCTTTGTGAGGTGGTTGACGGGGACAAGGGTTGTTCCAAAATGGTCAGATGGGATGTAGGAAAAGAGGGAAAACAACAAAGTGGTCATGCATGTTACGGTGTGACAGTCCAGTCCCAATGTTGAGTGCACGGATGATGGTCATAGCGAGTCTGAACATCCCAAATCGGATGATGTTGGTATTGGCCGGTCAGCATACACAATTATACCGGATGAAGAGTTAGATGGGGATGCTAGTGTACTTCTTGATGAGGAACTAATCTATGAGGCTATGGGCTTAAATGATGAAGATGTTCGTGCGGCAGAAGCCTCAAAGGAGATACCTATCCCCGAGATTCCTCCCCGAAGTGCAAGCGAAATGGATGCAATAGCTGTCCATGTTGATGACAATGAAGCTAACGAGCCCTTGTTTTTCTATGATAGAGA
Source organism: Hyparrhenia diplandra (assembly GCA_015847255.1). Classification (NCBI taxonomy): domain Eukaryota; kingdom Viridiplantae; phylum Streptophyta; class Magnoliopsida; order Poales; family Poaceae; genus Hyparrhenia; species Hyparrhenia diplandra. The sequence continues at coordinate 44,951 of JADLZK010001532.1, read as the reverse complement.
TAATCCCGACATGACAAAGTGGGCACACTCTATCCATCAATGCCTGAATTTAGATTGGCGGTTAAGCAACATGCCATAGTGAGAGACTTTGAGTCAAGGCACGAGAAAAGAGTGACAAGAAAAGATTTAGGGGTTTACGCAAATCTAAAGGATGCCCATGGATTATTAGAGCTTATACTCACGAGGGATGAAAGTGTCGTGGTATTTTACTAACTATTATCTTGTAATATTTGTTTCTATAAATATTTTACATAAATGTCGAGTGATACTTGTTTCTTATACTTTTACATAAATGTGTCTCATACTTGTTTGTTTGTTTGTTTGTTTTGCGGATACAAATAAACTCGGACATTCATCGTTGTGCATCAAGAAAGAGAGTGCCCGTAACACGATGGCCTCGATGGGTTGGGTTGCGAGAGAGAGCACTACCACTTCGAAAGATAATCCTCGAGTGGAATGCAAAAGAGATCGAGAAGAGAGCTTGAGAATAAGTACAACATGAAGATAAATTACCACACTTGCTTTGGCGAGGGAAGGCGAGGGCTGCGACAAGCTTTTTGGTAAATATGATGACTGTTTTGATTGGTTGTTCGATTCAAAGCTGAGATAGAGCTTAGGTCAAACACCGGTAGTGTGGTAGAGATACATACTTGTCAAAGTAGGAGATAAGGTGCATTTTAGCGATTTTTACGTGCATTCAAGGCTAGCATTGATGGCTTTTACAAGGTTGCGGGCCATATATAAGTATAGATTCTCTTTTGCTCTCAATGGACAATGGAATGGACATATGCCGGCAGACCAATGCTATAGATGGGCACAATTGGATGTACCCAATAGCATTTGGTTTCTTTGATTCGGAGACCAAAGATAATTGGATATGGTTCATGCGGCGATTAGGCAAGGCACTTGGTCCTTTAGACAAACTAGCGGTATGCACGAGATGCTTGCAAAGGTTTAGAAGTCTGCAGTCAAACGGGTTTTCCCAATGGCGGAAGCGAGAGAGAATGCTTTAGGCATTTGATGGACAATTTGAAAAAAAGGTTCAATCAAGGAAAAAGCGGTGGTAGCTTGTTGGGTCGATACATGTGGCTTGCGGCTAGAGCTTACACGTAAGAGAAATACCGAGGCTCATGGCAAAGGTGGAAGCGAGGATCGGCCGACATTCTTCCTTGGCTAAATGACTATCACAACCAGAGTAGAAGCAAATTCTGCACGTAAATAAAGTGTGATTACATCAACAACAATCTTCTTTGAAAGCTTTGGAATTCTTGGATCAAAGAGTTGAAAGACACGCCTCTAGATTCACTTGCGGATGAAATTAGGCTCAAAACACTAGTCATGTGGGAAAAGAAGGAAGATTTCCCAAGCATTTTCTGGGACCATTCTCCCATTTGTCATACACCCAAACTCAATCTTTGCAAGTAAGGGGCTAGACCATCTGCGGGTAACTAAAGGAAACACCACCTTCTTGAGGTTCTTGTGTGGTTCAAGGGTGAGGAGGTGAGAAGGCATGTTGTGTACCTAGAGAAGCAAGAGTGTACATGTAGGGAGTGGCAGGTTAGTGGCAAGCCCTGCTCACATGCCCTTGCTATTATTACCACTGAAAGACAGCCAGACATGGGTAAGTATGTTCATGAGTACTACTCTGTGAAGAAGTTGCAAGCGGCTTATGCGGGACGGATACCCAATATCACGCAGACAAACAACAATGGCCTAAAGTTGAGAAGAAGTACAAAGTGTTTCCACCAAAGGCCAAGGCAAAGAAAGGTCCCGGGAGGCGAGAGGAAGAACAGGGATCAAGGGCGTCCCGGAGGGCGGGGAAAACCAACAAGGCAAGTGACATGTAAGAAATGTGGTGAGCTTGGCCACGAGACTAGGGAGTTGGAGGTGCCCTTTCGGTGGTACCAAAAAAGGTAACTTTCTTGAGCATTTTCCTTAATTTGATGTTGCATTGCTCTCTATTTGTGTCACTAACTACTCCTTTACGGGGCGAGTACAAAAGAAAGTTGGGCGACCAAGGAAGGTTGTAACTGAGGAAGAGCAACCTCCTACCAAAAAGAAGAAAACAACACATGAGGAACCAAGAACTCCAACAATCACTTCGCACCACCAATGGAGATAATTGAAATGACTCCAAGGACTAGGTCTGCCGCAAAGAAAGGAGGCTGCAGCTCTACAAGAAGCAACAACACAACCACTTGAGATAGTACCTGCAAGTACCAGCAAGAGGTTTGTTGCTCTCCATCCTCCATTTTACTTTAACCAAATTGGCACTAATGCTTTTTCACCTATGTAGGAGGTTGGAGTTGGATGAGCCACAGCCACTTATGATAGTACCAGCCAAAAAAAATGACCCCAAGGAAGCAACTTGCAACCAAGGTGAAGAAGAAGACACCAACAAAGACTAAGAACTAAGGCTGAATGACTTGTTGTGTTTCTTTTGGAGAAATGAACTTATATTTGGCCTTCTTTTGGAGAAATGAACTTATATTTGGCCTGAATGGCTACTTTGTTGCATGGACCAACTTATATGCACTAGTAATGTAGGATCATTTATGTATGCGTGTTTATGGAACCGATGGAGCTGATGGAGGATCCCAGCTGATGGTGGTGTGTGACTATGAACCTGTTGTTTGTGTATGGAACTGGTGGATGAATGGCTGTGTATGGAACATACATCTCTGTAATGGCTAAAACCTGATGGTTTAGTTATGCTTATTTGGGTTATGTTATGTGTAAGGCTAGCATGCTGTTTTTTTTTGGTATTGACTGGGAGTGCAACAGCCTGCGTGCTGCCTGGGAGCAAGCTGGGAGCTATCGGACCAAGCTGGGGAGCAACGTCCAAAAAAACTAAGAAATGCACCAGCGTGCTGGCTGGGAGCAACCAAATGAATGGGAAATGAAGGGAGGGTAGAATGGTCATTTCCTGTCTCAAACTAGGCCTCCAAGCCTGCTGTCCACGCTGGCTGAATGACATGGCACGCCACATCAGCGAAAATGGCAAATAAATAACGTTGTTACTGTGTTGTAGGGCAAATAAATAAGGCGTCATATAAGGATGGTTTCTGAGCCATGAGCGTTCGTAAGAGTGGCAAATAAATAAATAGCCCCACGGAAATTCCAAGGAAATTAGACTAGTTGAACATGATAAGAACCGTTCATACGAGAAGTTGGGCTGTTTGGATCAAAGATTTTTTTATTTTTTTTGGAAAATCAAAGGAAATGAAAACGTTGGAACGGGAAAAGAGAAGCACGTTTGGAAAACAACCTTTCCTTTCCTCAAGAACACTGTGCCTCCTACACACATGAAACAAAAACTCCAGTCCGATCTCTGGTTTGTGCTTCCTTTGCTAAGTCCGAGGTGAACACACCATTAAACGCGGATGGGGTGCATTGCCACCTGAAAAGAGCAAGGTGACTACTATTTCAGGCCCTGAACCGATTGGTTCTTGAGAAATGACTCAGCCTCGACACATTTTTACCGAAAACCAAATGCCGAACCAAACCAAACCGAAACCGAACTGAAATTTTGGTTTTCGATTCAGTGTCGGTTTCTACTTCTGTGGAGTTCGGTGTTCGGCTTCGGTTCCTATGTCGAACCGAACCCGAACCTGAAATTTTGATTTTTTTTCGGTTCGGTGTCACTTCTAGTTATGTGGAATTCGGTGTTCGGCTTCGGTTCCCAAGTCGAACTGAACCGAACACCCCGGGACATTGAAATTGGCCTTCCTTTCATCGCAAACTGGCCTTCCTGTCATCACAAGCCCACTCTGGCCTCACAGCCCACTAGCGCACAGTCCCACCCACCGCTCTTCCTCTTCCTTGTCCTTGTTCTCATCCCAAACTCCCTCGTGACCCTATGACAACGGCGCACCCTTCGGAGGTGGAGCATTTGACGGAGCAGGGGAGCATCACTACTACAAAAGCCAACTAAGGGAGCGCCTGACATTTATATTAGGGGCGGCTCATACTTTGAGCCACCCCTAATGTATCTTGAAAATCCTGGTTGTTGACAAACCGCCCCTCATCGACGACACATTAGGGGCGGCTCGTGTACCAAATACCCCTCCTATCGCTCGGGGGCGGTTCAATCAATCGCCCCGCCCCACAATAGGGGTATAAGGCACTCTAAAATTTAAGTAAACGACCTCTATATCCTAAATATGAAATGTAGATCTCAAAAGTTATGAAACTTTGTAGTTGACCACTTTTAGTTCGAAATCATCTAAATGCAAAAGGTGTGTTCAAATGTCTCAAATTTGAAAAAATTTAAGTAAATGACCTCGGACGGAAAAACTTCCTAAATATGAAATGTAGATCTCGAAAAGTTATGAAACTTTGTAGTTGACCACTTTTAGTTCGAAATCATCTAGTCATGCAAAAGGTGTGTTCAAATGTCTCAAATTTGAAATTCAAATTTAAGTAAATGACCTCGGACGGAAAAACTTCCTAAATATGAAATGTAGATCTCGAAAAGTTATGAAACTTTGTAGTTAACCACTTTTTAATTCGAAATCATCTAGTCATGCAAAAGCTGTGTTCAAATGTCTCAAATTTGAAATTCAAATTTAAATAAACGACCTCGGACGGAAAAACTTCCTAAATATGAAATGTAGATCTCGAAAAGTTATAAAACTTTGCGGTTGACCACTTTTTAGTTCGAATCCGTTTAGGGCCTCAAATAGTCAATTTACACTCAGTTTGTATAATATATGAGGACGCGAATGAGATATGGACACATACAAGTGTGTAACGCAAAGGGGAGGGAAGGGTCGCGCCTTGAGCTCGAGGTCGCGGGTTCGAATCTTGGTGGCCGCAACATTTGCAAAAATCCTGAAAAAATCACCATGTGTAGGGGGGATTTGGGTGGCCGGCCGGTGGGGTCCTACCCGATTAAAAAAAAAAAAAAAATTGTTATTTTTTTTTTGAATTTTAAAAATGCGAAATCTGGGATTCACATTAGGGCGGCTCCATACCTGATGTGTTCACATTAGGGGCGGTGAGACAACCGCCTCTAATGTGGATGAACATTAGGGGCGCTTGTTTAGGGGCGGCTGGGAAAACCGCCCCTAGAGTCCATCACCGGCCACCCCTAATGTTGCTCAATGTAGTAGTGCATCAACTTCTGATGGAGGGTCGCTCCGCGGATGGCACGCCGGCAAGATCGACAACGGGCGGTGACGGCGCTAGGCTCCGCGCGGCGGCGCGTCTTGGATTGCTCTGCTGCTTCTTTGTTGCTATTATTAGTCGGTTTGTTCGGTGAAAACTGCCAACACCAAATTAAGTGGGTTCGCACTTCTTTGAGCAACCGACGAGTTCTCCATCTCTGCAAACCCGAAGCTTAGAGGAGCTGAACAAACCAAATCGAATGGATGGTGGGTTTAAACCGCGGGCTGTGTTTAGAGGCCTAAATTTTGGGCAAAATTTTGCATGCATATCACATGCATGTCACATCGCACAATTGTAGCACGTTTCGTTTGTTTATGGTAAATATTATTCTACCATGGGGTAACTAGGCTCAAAAGAATCGTCTCGCAATGTATATCTAAACTGTGTAATTATTTTATTTTTTTACCTACATTTCGTACTCTGGATATGCGTCTTTTGGTGTATTTATTGTTTTAATATGATGGGATGTGATGGGAGTGTAGAAATTTTGGAGAGAAAGTTGCCAAAGTTAAAATTATTGCGCACATAGTGATCCCTCGGGTAGCGTGCAGAGTGCTAGTGTCAGATCACCATATCGATACAGCCGTCAGTAAGTCAGTGACCCCCGTGTACTCTCATAGCCCCCACACTCTCAAGACCGTGGAAAAAAAAAAAGGTGAAAAATAGTCACTAAAATTCCGACAGATGGAGGAGCTGGTGAAAAATATGTTTCAGTGAATAAAGTAGTTGGTGGATCGGACGGAGGAGCTGGTGAGCAAGCAGGCACATCCACCGTTGAATATTTAGATATATTACGAGATATATTAATCCATAAAGACGATATAATGTATGCTAACAGGAACATCATAGGCACAAATAAACTCAACATGCTACTGCAACTAGCATTATATGCTAAGCCCATTACTGCAACAGTAAGCAATAGCATAAAGTGATTTGGTTTATACCCTTGGGAGATTCCGCCTGCCCCCGGCGCGTGAACATCACTGAGAGCCGGTTGCAGCAGCGTCGGAGGCACTCCTTGTCGTCGTCGCCATTGGTGGAAGCTTGCTGCAGCAACGGAGAAGCGGAAGCGGAAGGAGCAGTCGTGCTCGCCCGAGAGCGCTCCCCAAAAATTTGATTGCCCGCTACCCATGCAGGTACGCGATGCGGACAGAAGTTCTCGAGGCCTGCTCACCGGAGTCCCCTGTGCGCGCAGGAGCTCAGGCCGCTCAAGCTCAAGACAGTGGAATGAGTGTGGCGGCTGTAGGATGAGGGAAGACAGGGTGTGGCCGCCGTATTTATAGAGGGCGGCTAGGGCGCACACCACACAGGTGAATTTACCCTTTTGCCCTCAGCTTAGGGCGCACACCGCGCAGTGCGTTTTACCCTTATGTAGCGGCATAGCTGGGAAAAAACACAGCTCGGGCAAACTTCTAATGACCAACTAGACCAAAATAAAAAAAAATTGCAATCACACAATTTTAATGCGAAGTTGAGATATTACCTCAAATTTGAAGAATAAATTTATAGTTCTTACACCAATACATGGTAAAATACTAAAATAAAAATAAGAAATATATAAACCTGTAAATTGGATAAAGACATCAATTAGCAAATAGCAAGTAATAATAAAGGCCTGGTTAACATCATAAGAATATACATACCTCTAGCAACTTCTAAGAACCTCTAGCTCTAGCTCTAGCAGGTGCACGTCGAGGGCTCTTTGGTAATTGTACTCTTCGATTTTTTATGACTTGAAATCTCTTCTTAACTTTATTAATACAAAGCCCTCTGAAGATCTCTTTCTCTAAGTAACACAATAACAAGTCATTGAGCCAATCATCACCCATCTTATTGCGCAAATCTGTCTTGATTATGTGCATAGCCGAAAGGCTCTTTCAACTGATGGTGTTGCCACGGGAACATGTCTCTTCCTTTATCATTTCAGTGACCTCTTACGCTAAACTTTGTGTCATATCATGCTGAATTTCCGGAGACGTCATGCGGGCATTTTTTTTTGAACTAACTCTTCAAATGCAACCCCGACACCCTCATCCTTTTTTTGTACCAATCAATCATTTCTAAGAAATTTCCCTTGTTCAAGGAAGTAGCAGATTCATCATGCCCACGAAAAGCATGGCCTTGTGAAATAAGAAACATTGCAACATCTAGACCAGCGGTCAAACAAGTTTCATACAGTTGTTCTAATGTCTTTGTATTAGCATCTAATTTATGGACAATACCTTCCCTTTGATTCTTAAAATCTTCAGCACATAATCTTGCATTGGTGTGGCAACTAGAAACTGAACCAACATGACCTGGCAGTCCTCTATATGCATGTTTCCAATCATTATACCCTGTCTTTGTGAAAGCATCATGACCAAATTATGCACGGTCGGCTTCTGTCCTAAAGAGGAAGCAATAAAAACAAAATGCTGCATCTTTCGACACAATGTACTCTAACCAATCATAATCTGAAAACCAATGTGGCTGAAAGACTCTCCCATCATTGCGAGGAAAATTATGTCCTATAGGTTGGGTGGGTCCTCTCGATAGATATGCTCTCTTAACCTCTGATTGAATGTTGGGATGAAATCTATCAATTGGTTTTCTAAGAGCTGGATCAGCTACAACATGAACATGAGGGTCAAATTCCATGATAAGCCCAATACCTTCATGTTCTGCCTCAGGCTCTTCCTCTGGCTGTGCTACAACTTCATTTTCCTTCACAACTTCTCCAATTCCAGCTGTGGAACCAGTAGCATTCCCACTTCTATGAGTTCTTGGGCCGCTACCCAAACTTGTAAAATAATTCGTCAAAGCTGCACAAAATTTTCTCAACTTGATGAACCATATTCAGGCATTAAGCAATAAGCAATAGACACAGACACACAAAAAATTACCATTTTTTTGTGTCTTCTTGCTGCTGCCAATGGGGCCCTTGAGCACTGGCCTACCGCTCCCTCCTCGCCCTCGACCAACACCCACCGGAGCCGAAGCTGCTCCGATTCCGCGGCCATCACCAGAGCCCCGGCCGCTGCGGCCATGCCCAGCCCCGGGGAATGTGCGGCTGCCACGTGCGAGAGCACGGCGTGCGGATGTGGGCTGGACTGGATCATTAGTTTTTTTTTTCTTGGCCCAAATTCATGCCCTTATGCCCTTTGCGACCGTTGTCTGGGCCATTTAGCCATTGGACCGTTCCTTTGTGACTGTGGCTGAACCATCTAGCCGTTAGGCCGGTCCAGTGTGCCACAAAAAGGCACAATCACATCAGGCCCAGGCCAAGGCCAAGGACGCGACACGGCGGCAGCGGCGGCGCGCATGTGGCTCCCCCATGTTACCTCTCAACTCCTCACAGAGAGCACCAACTAGCTCCCTATTTAAGTTAAGCACTCTCCCAGTGAGTGTACCATGTGGTACTAATCCCACTCCACTTACCATAAATATGTGTGCCTTTAGAGTTTTCTTGATTAATTGCTATTTAACTAATGAGCCAAGCCTAATTAACCTAACATCCACTGCGTCAATGGCGTCAACTGCAGGACAACGTACGATCACCATGTGACGCAGAGTTTTTCTTTTTTTTTTTAACTAGGTCAATGCCCGTGCGTTGCTACGGGTTTAAAAATACCAACGATTATGCAGATATATGTATCATGTAGATCTCATTCAATTGAGAAACAAGAGAAAATGTGGCACACAAAACTCACAAAACTGAACCTGGAACATTTTGGTTCAGATAGGTCGACAACAACACAATCCGAATCAGAACTACAAATGACGACACCATGTATTCTAAGAAGGAAGAAAACAACATCAAAGAGTGTAAAAAACAATTGAGCGTTAAAGGAACAGGAAAGTCTTTTTACGTGCATGTTTACAAATAGTTACCAGAATTTGTCACTTGGACCCTTGTCAATAGGTCTATTTCTATATTAGGGAAAAAATAACAATAATGAAGCAACAATGGTAAACTATGTTTAGCCTGAATCAGCTATACTGACATGGAGGGTGTCAAGTGTAGCAAAAGAGTGCAGGATGTGATCTTGGGACACAACTGCAGGGATGACGATGTCGATAGAACCAGCACTGCTAAAGAACCATCCGAACAGTACGAGCCTAGATGAGAATGGCTTGCAGTTGAGCTGCAGCTCCTAGCGTGGCCATCATCATATCGTGCATCGGCCAATGTCCATCGCTGCTGTATCTTTGGGGCTTAGGGCTTGGATCCTGAGTGAATACCATCATTTACGCCAAAATAAAATGGCAACAAAACCAACCTAAAATTCAGTATAAATCATGAGCTCCAGTTTTACCATAAGGAACAAAAGCAATTTACCATATATGCGGTAACTATTCATCAATCGGAGAAGGCGCAGTATTCAGCAATCAGAAAACAAAATGAGCTTTTGATTCCTCAATATATTCCTTCACAAATGGAAGAAGTCATAAGCAGATAAATATGAAGTTCACTAATTCACATATTAATTGAATTGTCCAAACAACTGTCAGCTTGTCTAAGGCATTATTTTTTATAGTCTGCAATTACTATACCAAATTTCTGAATGACACAACCAATATTGGACAGCTGACCAAAATAGTAGAGACCAATCAGTCGTAGTATGCTGATTCAGTCTACACATTATAAATTGCATAATGTTTAGGCGATGATTCAGGACCAATAAGCATGACAAATCAGTAGCACTGAATTAGATTAGTTTCTCACTGAGATAAGCAACAAAAAGGTCAACATCAAGATCCATTTTATTCTCACTGGCAAATTTAACAAAGTAAATATTGCCCCAATTCATTTCCACATCTACTTGACATTCTAGCTTTTTTGGATACGCTTTTCTGTTTATGAAATACAAAGGGTATGTACGCCTCACCAGACAGTCCTGGAGGCCCTTCTCTAGGAATTCGCTTTATTGGAGGTGATCTTCATCAAGTTGAAGGCAAGTAGCCAAGTAGCCTTGAATTTTCATGCAACAGCGAAACCCTCAGAGAATAGAAGGAGCTGTAGTAGATCAATATATAAACCATCATAACACATGTTAGCTGCAACTATAAATCATCAGAAAATCAATCTGGTTCTTCTCCTCTATGAGGAATAATTACTTGGATATAGCAAAATCAATCATGGTGGTAGTGTTTCGCCACTCTCCCACAGTAGGACTATAGAATATCTGTTGTTGGTTGTCAAAGAAAATGGCACTGTTCAACTATGTGAGAAACCAGAGTACAGGACAATTTCAAAATTTGGTCCCTGAGTGATTATGGTTTGGAAATTTACACTCAAATTATACCTTGCCTCAGAGCAAAATGAAAATCACTCTCCTTTCAAGCGTATCCAAGAGGTAATGCCGAAACCTCTCCTACATACATAAATTTTTAATTGGTAAAACATCTATCTTTTGCATTAGACCATCCACCACAATGAAATTCTCACAAAGAGAATCTCAGGAACCCCCCCCATTTACACTTCCGATCTCCAGCAGTTTCATAAATAATGCATGCTTTGTTCATAAACTAAAATTAAGGATCCTAAAATTTGGATTTTTTCAGCATTTGAAGCAAATCGAGCAGGCTTTCTTACTAACTGTAACCTAAAAGTAGTAGTAGTACAATTAAATGCAGGCAGTAAAGTGAGGCATGTGGACATTCGAAAGAGACAATGTATGCATTTATATCACTAGCACAACATGGATTGCAACACGTACGGCTCAAATCACATCAGATTAAGCAAAACAAAAAAAGTGCAGTGGTGTCAACAGTGCATGATCACGGATGGTGTGCTGCCATATCCTAATCCTATGCAGCCTAAGGTGTGATCGCAACACATATTTAGAATCCGGATAAATCCTCATGCAAAGCTAGAAACCAACTATCCGCGCTCTCTGTTCTGTTGTCTCTTGAGTCGCTTCATGCAGTTAGAATGTATGAGTGACAATGCATCTTGGATGACTGGAATAGAAATATACGTAGCAGCCATTGTGCAGTGCGACTGTGTCTGTCAAGATACACCTTCCTAATTATCTTTTTTAGTTTTATTTATTGTTTGGTCTAAATTCTATTTTCACTCATTTCGAATGACCACTCATGCAACATGTATGTATATTGTTGCTTCCTCTAGAAATGCATGTGTAGATTTGAGTTGCCTCTACATATGTCCTTATTTTTAAATGTGGCTCTAGATACACTCGTCTCTAAAAATGGATTTCTAGAGGCAGTTGGATCTAGAACTGTCTCCAAAAAATGACCTCGGATCGTACACAACCAGAAGGGAAACTAAGTGAACTTGTGGAAGGGGGCCGGGGGCGGGCGTCGAGCCGGTGGCTGTAGAGCACGACCTGCTGGGGCCTGGCGGCCATGAGCACAACGGAGTCCCAGCGCAGCACGCGCGCCGGTCGCGCGTAGACAGCTGCAGCCGGCACCACGCCTTCCGCGGCGTTGCCACTGCCTCCTCCGCCATCGCGTCTACCGCAGCTCCGGCGCGTCCTTGCTCTGAGCAGCCGCCCGCGCATCGTCATGGCAGTGCTCCGTGATGCCGCGCCCGGGCGGGGATGGGACGGCAAATGGCGGCAAGGGAGGGCCGCGGGAGATGGCTGAGGTCGGGCGGACCGCGACCGCGGCGGCGATAACGGCGGCAACAACGGAGGAGATGCGAGTCTAGGAACCGTCGGTGCGGGCGCCCGGCAAATGGCGGCGGGCCGGAGCATCCAACGGCGGAGGTCCGTCCGTCCCTCCAAAGTGGGCTGCAGGTCGATGATGGCGTCGCTGGCGGCAAAGTGGCGTCCGGCGTGGGCGGTGGGGGCGCCGGGCGGCCGAGAGGGGCGGGATGGGGGATTGCGTTTCTAGGAAAAGCCGGGTGCGAATCGCGAACAGCGGGTAAGGGCGCCGAGCGCACGTGATACGGGAGCCAGCGGACGGGATTAGGGGTGAGCGGACGGATTAGGCCCGACGACAATAACATTTGCCCCGTCTGAAACGGTGACGCGATCCGAGTCCATCTATCCGCTTGTGGCGCGGACGCAAAAAGGACGGACGGATATGACAGATTAGGGGCAGATTGGCAGAAATTTTCACGTTTTATTATTAGATATAGATATAGATATAGATATAAATTAATTAAAACCGTTATAAGACTCCTTTCTTTTAATAATACCCTATAGGGGCTTTGCGCCTCCAGTTTCATTAAAAAAAACATCGACAGAGTTGGCAGTTGTTCACGCGCTCTCCTGTACCTCTCTGCGCCTCTGTAGACAGTGATAAATTGATAATGGCCACGAAAATTGGTGAGAAAACTGTGGTTTAATTATCGAGGAGACATATAAATGTGCAGCTCAGATCAACATCAGCTGGCCCCGCAAAACGTGCGCGTCGTTATTGCGACCTAGGTGATCTTGCTGTTCATATACGATATGACTGTTCATGACCCTTTGTATGGTCGTACTCCCTCCGTTCCAAATTGACCGTCGCCGTTGGTTTTCGTTCTAAGTTTATAGAAAATACGTGCAACATTTAAATATTTAAATAAATTTGATAAAAACTAGACTTAAAAATCTTTCCAGTGATACTAATTACTTAGCATAAATATTTTATATTTTTTAATATATAATTGCGGACCCTTTTGTTAAAGCGGTATTTTTGGGAGGGAGGGAGTATGCGTAAGCCGTACATAAAAAAAGAGCCATGTGACATATATAAAAGAGTTAAAGTTGCTCAGTACTATAGTAGACCCACTGTCTTAAAAGTCAAGTACAACAAAATTCTGAGGACAAAAATATGTTGCAGTGGATATGGTATATAGCCGGGCATCCTGAAAATAAAAGTTTGACTTCCAACGACAGAGAAATAAAGAAAAAACAAAAGCACTGGATCAACATCAACTTGTGTCTCAAATCAAATTATAAAGAGGCATTGACGTTTCTACCCCAGTTTCAGAGGCAATGGTGATTTTATCCTCATTTTTTAACTTTGTATTTTTACCCTCACTTTTTCAAAACGAAGGGAGAGTCTACCCTTATTCTGTTATGTACACATAACGGTGTTAAAAAGGACATATTTGCCCATCCGTTTTTACCCTTATTTTTTTTTTTGAGGTTTGTGTTTTACCCATGTTTTGTATCAATTCTTTGACATTTTGTGTACAAATTTTTAAATAATTATTGACAACATTTCAACTCATAATCTTTATAATTTTGACAACATTTAATATTACAGTGTCATATGCTTGTCCCCTGTTTTGTTCACAATCCATAGAAGTAGAATTTAATATTACACATCAAAATAATCCGCACATATCGAATCAAGGGACAAGCTACTGCTGCTAGATATCAATTCTGCCATCACACATAAATAAGCAAAACAGCTAGCACCACTACAGGCGACTGGTCCTTTGCCGAAGCGCTCCGTGGAGCCGTCGGCGAAACCTTCGCCGAGCACGGTGCTTTCGGCAAAGGTGTGACGGGGAAATTTTTAACGGCACAGGCCCTTTGCCGAGCACCGTCATGGCCACCTCTCGGCGAAGCCTTCGCCGAGCACCAAAAACAACTGTCGGCGAAGAAAAGTAACCGTTAACGAACCGTATAACGACGACCGTTACTCCGGCCGCCGAGCACTTGTCGATATGGTGCTCGGCAAAGAAGCTTGTTTTTTTTTTTTGAATTTTCATTTTTAAAAACTTTGCCGAGCACCTGCTGCTCGGCAATGAAATTTTCCTTTTAAAAAAACTATGCCGAGCACCTGCGAGAGAGGTGCTCGGCAAAGACCGCTTTCTTTGCCGAGAGCCCGTCGCGAGCGCGTTCGGCAAAAGCCGGAAGGTGGCCGTCGGGTAGCCATTGGCTCCCGCTTTTGCGAGCACAATGGCAAAAGCGCTCGGCAAAGGCTCCTTTGCCGAGAGCAATGCTCGGCAAAGAGCTGAAAAAATGTCATTTTTCATTTGTTTCTGCTTTCCACCTTGACAAATAAACACATGTATAATATATATCACATCCATTCAATCACGTAACATATATATATATATATATATATATATATATATATCACATTTCACATCCGGCACATAAAACACAAATGATATATCACGAACCCATATTAAACATGTCTCACAAGTCTACATCGAGTCTCACAAGTATAACATCAAGTCCACAAGTCTAACATCATGTCCACAAGAGAAACATCAAGTCCACAAATGGTCCGACAAGTCTAACGAGTCTCACAAGTTCATTCTTGAGGCGGGAAGGTTGGGAAAGGTGGATACTTGATGGTTCGGGGACGGAAGACTTGCTCAACACCTGGAGCACCTATAGGCCTATTCGACCCCGCCGATCTAGGAGTGGAAGCCTTGCGCAAAGAAGACAAGGTTGCAAGTATTAGACGGGATTACTTGAAAATGAAAATCGAAACTCTTTGCTATCATACTCACGGGGAGTACCCAGAACGGCCTGAGTCTGAAGCAGCTGTGGAGTGACCGGCCCTAGGAGCCCAGGTGGCAGAGTCAAACCACCTGTCGTGGCAAGGAACCTAGTAAGTTCCTCGAACTTGGCCGCCATTGTTGCCTGCGTGGCCTCCACCTCCTCACGGCACCTCCTTTCCTATGCTAGCGGTTGTGCTTGCTCGACGTAGCCGCCTTTCCTCTTCTACCTGAGCCTACAACATTTAGCCATCGTTGTTTCAGTAATGCAAACGTTACTAGGCGTGTAAAGATGAATGTACATCGAGTAATGCAAACCTCAAGGGTGCCGAAACGGCCCATCGTCACGCTCGGTCGAGGGCGCATCGGCGGGTCCGTCTCCGCCCTCCGTGCTCGGACGCTGCTAGTCCGAGGCCGGAGCTGTTGATGATGTCGTCGGCGATGCCCAACCTCCGTGCTTCTTGCCACCAAAGTGGCCCATGACGATGTCGATATCAATATCATGGGCGCCGGATCATAATCTTGCCCGTATTTACTGGCCGACGGCGGCGTGTACTCCAGCGATCCGGTTGCCCCTGCACCGGGGTTCTTTGTATGCCTCCGGCTGGTCGTTCACGTCGTAGGAAACGTCGAGGTTGCCTTTACCCTTGTGCGACATGTAGAAGGCACGCCGGTCGCTGCAGTTCTTGCCGGGATGCGCCAAAGAATCTGCGAAAACAAAGGAAGAGGATTAGTGTCTTTGGGATCGCTATAAATGAAGTTTGAGCCCGATAAAAGAAAAGCGCATACCCATAATTCTTTGTACTCCGGAAGGCTCCGGTTGCCTTGGTGGTGTCTTTGGACTGGCATCACCAAACGCCGTTCCGTCGCGGACTTCGTGTGCCCTTTGCCGATCCTCCGTGAACCACTTGTCAACCATCTACTCCCCAAAGAAGGGCCATGGGCGCGCAACCAATAGGGAATCATCTACACATCATGACAAAATTTCAGATTAGAAGATCACAATAAATATATTAAATCTGAAAGCGAGCTCCGCTTAGTGTTGTTCCCTGTACCTCTATGAACGCTCACCGGTCAACATCATCGTTCTTGCCTCGTTCCTTGGTCACCTTCCCGCCAAGCACCGCCGCGTTGTATGTTATGATGGCCTGGTGCTTCACCTCGTGAAGCGTGTCGGTGACACGTTTTTTTGCGAGGATTCCTCAAGCGTTCTTGCCGCTTCCGCCTCCTTTCCAACCTCGCATTGGAAGAAGTTCTACATACAAATACGATATCAAATGCAACAATAATTTTCAAGAATGCGATGTATTGAGAAAAGGCTTTGTGTGAGGGCGAGTTACCCAAAACTCCATGAGCACACGCTGCCGCTTGTGGGCGTAGGCCGAGTCTTCTCCCCCTGGTAGTAGGCTCCCGGCAAAGGGGCCGATGCTGTCCGCCCATGGTAAGTGACGATGCGGGGGTAGTCTTTGCTGCACAACCCCGATAATAGTGGCGGGTTTGTGTGAGGCACCGCCCGACACAACGATCCGATTCCTACACAATGAAGACATAATATTAGTTTCACTAGAGAGTGTAAATGAAGTAGGCATCTAAATCTACTTACCTTGTCCCGTGGGGGCGAACAACGGGGGGGTTGTGAAGGAACGGAGGCGAGGGAGTCGTGTGGGGCCTCGCAAGTATACCTTCGCCGTCTTTGCCGCCCTCGCGTCCAAACCCGCACCTGAGGAGTTTGTGCCACCAGACGTGTCCTCCCGTCGTCGTCATCGTCGTCGTCGTCATCCCCGCCCGGTGTGGGCTGCGTGGCACCGGCTTCGTCGCGGCGGCGTCTGGGCCGCCCGGCTCCTCCTCCTCCTCCTCCTCCCTCGGCGTCGCCGCCGTGTGACCGGGTCCCTCCTAGCACGCGTCCTCCTAGACCTCTGCTTTCGACCCCTCCCCTGGTGCGCCCCTTTGTCTGCGGTAAATCCGAGACAAGGGGCGCTCACGCCCGATCGTTGGGCTCTGGCCGGTCGTCCCACTACCCGCCGACCTCCGCGATGGGTGGTCGGCATCTTCAATCACCTGTAATCAAAATATAAACAAGACATAATTAGAACTAGATGCATTGTAATCAAACTATAAATAAGACATAATACAATATAAACTAAATAATATAGTATTACATGTTTTAGAAGTAATCGGGATCATCATCTACATTGTCAGCTGGTACGTTTGCTAGCTCGTCATCACTGTCGTCATTGTCCAAATAACGAAGAGAATCTGAAGGAGGATTGTTGTCCTCATTGTCCGTGCCCAATCTCTGTAACATTTGTATGTCCTTCAAATCGAACACCTCAACACCGTCGTCGTCGTCAAAAACCTCAACACCGTCGTCGTCTACTTCCATTCCTATAGCTGAAGTTAGGTCTATCACGAAACTCCCTGGCAGCCCCTCTTCTTGATAGAACTCTCCCTCATATGTGTTTGGGTTGATCAAGTTATAATCTTCATCGTTTGGGACAGGTAGTTTACCATGCGGCGCTACCTTGTGCACAACCTCCAAACCCTTAAGATAATCTTTGCTTTGGCAGGCGTATGGCATGTAATAAACCTGCACGGCTTGTTGAGCCACAATGTAGACATCGGCTCGTGGATACATGGAATATGGTTGAACTTCGACTAGCCCAATTGTCGGGTTACGTTTAGTACATTCAGGATCGAACCAATGGCATTTGAATATCACAGGTTTAAGATGTGCGGCGCCATAAAATGAAAGCTCGTATATTTCTTGGACTCTGCCATGGTATTCTTGCCCATTATTATCGACCGTAAGCATGCCACTGTTTGTGGTACTTCGATTGGGTCGACTCTGTTCATAGCTTGTCGTGTGGAAACGATATCCATTCACATCATAAGCGGTAAATGACCTAACTCTTAAATCACAGCCGTCTGCAACAGCAATCAACTCACCACAGATAGAGGTATTGGTTTGGGCCTGCAAGTATCAAGGCGGATAGAGCGTTATAATATTGGTTGAAATGCAAGACCAACTTGAAATGTACCAGTGCAATTGGAAATTACCTTTCTCTTGAACCACGAAATGAAATCGGTCTCTATGGTCCAGCACCTTGTGAAAGAAGGGCATCAATTTCGTGTGGCTCTGGAACCCTCAATTCAGGCCAAGTCTCACGAATGAATTCGTGTTTGTACGGATCCACCTCGGGCGAGTTGGTCAGCACATATAGAATGATACTGCGCCACTCTGTATTGCTCAACTGCTTAGTGGTAGATGCACTGGCGCTTCCGAATTGACATTGGAAAAGGCTAAGCTTCGATTGATTTTCGTCAACATTGTAACAAGGGATTTGATCATGCACGCTAGGAAGGTTCTCTGTATAGTATTTTTCTGTGAAGTTTGACACCTCCTCCACAACGTATGCCTCTGTAACTGAAGGCTCGATTTGGCTTTATTTCTACATTTTTTGCGTACATTCTTTAGAGTTCTCTCGATTGGGTAGCACCAATGGTACTGCACCGGCCCCCCCATACATACCTCATACGGGAGGTGCACAATCATATGCTGCATCGGCAAGAAGAATCCGGGTAGGAAGATTTTCTCCAACTTACAGTAACATAGGTGCCGCCTTCTCCAACGTCTCTGAGACGGTCCGAGAGATCGCCTTTGCACACATTGGCGGAAGAAATAACTCAACTCTGCCCGGCACTAGCCATATTCTCGGGGACAAAGCCTCGAACCAACATGGGAAGCGACCACTCAATCCATACGTGATAGTCATGACTCTTCATCCCATTGACTCGCGAGTAGTTAAATTGACTCCCCTCTTCACATTATGTGCATACCCATCTGGAAACCTGAGTGTCTTCATCCATTTAAGTACCTCCCTCCTTTTTTCGATGGACAAGACGAAATCAACCTTGGGCCTTCGCCATCTCTTGCCTCCTGTGGGAGGCCTCATCTCTTGTTTTGGTCTATCGCATAGTGTTGCGATGTCCACTCTAGCCTTAGGGTTGCCCTTAGACTTATCAGTCTCCATGAGTGTGCCAAAAAGTGCTTCAGAGATATTCTTCTCAGTGTGTATCATGTCAATGTGATGTGGCACAAGAAGGTCATCATGATACGGGGAGCCTCTCCAAGCCCGACTTATGAGTCCACATATCTTTGCTCACCATATCCCACAAAACCACCACCTTGTTTATTGGCCACAAGAGAATCTAGCTGAGCACGGACCTCGGCACCAGTCTTTATCTACATTGGAGGTTCTGTCACTACGACACCTTTTGTTAAGTTCTTCGTGTCTTGTCTGAAGGGATGGTCAATAGGAAGAAACTGACGATGTTGGTCGAACGGCGAAAACTTACCACCCTTCTTCAACCAGATGAACCTCACACGTTCCTTGCATATTGGGCATGGGAACTTTCCATGAACACTCCAGCCTGAGAACAACCCATACGCCAGAAAGTCATGAATTGAGTACTAGTACCAAATGTGCATTTTGAAGGCTGCCTTTGTAGCTCGGTCGTATGTCCATACGCCTTCCTCCCAAGCCTTGATCAATTCATTGATCACAGGCTCTATAAACACACCCATCTTATTCCCTAGGTGCCCAGGAATTATCAGCGACAAGAATATGGTGTCCCATTGAAAGGCGACACCAGGGGGGAGATTCAGGGGGATAACGAACACGGGCCAACATGTGTATGGGGAGGTACTCATTCCATAAGGATTGAACCCATCTGTTGCCATCGTGACGTGTACATTACGCGCCTCCATTGCTTTCTCAGGATGTTTTCTATCGAAGTATTGCCATGCTTCACCATCTGATGGATGTATCATCTTGTCGGGAGTGTATCGCTTGCCATTTTTATGCCACGTCATCTGTTTAGTGGATTCCTCGGTCATGTATAGCCATTGAAGCCTCGGTACAAAAGGTAGGTGCCGTAAGATTTTTTTGGCGATGTCAAGCTGCTTCATCTGACCATCTCAAGTTGGTACCTCTTCGTACCTGGAGGCTTTACACTTTGGGCAGTGCTTTGCATCGGCGTGCTCTTTCCTAAATAGGACACACCCATTCTCGCAAGCATGTATCTGCTCATACGGCATCTTAAGTGCACTAAAGAGTTTTTGTGACTCATACATGCCCATTGGCAGACAGTGGCCCTTTGGAAGCAGGGTGCCAACCACGATCAACAACCTATCGAAGCCTGCTCGACTGATGTTTAACTCGGACTTCACACCTAATAAGCGACCAATGCCGTACCAGTTGCGAGACCGTGGTGTTCTCATGAAGAGGTTTGGCGTCCGAGTCCAACATTTGATAGAATGCCTTCGCCTCCTTCTCCATCGCCTCCTTATCACGTGCTTCATTGAAAAGTGCTTGGTGGACATCATCTAACATGTCTACAACCCCGGCATCATCATCACACTCCTCGAGGTGTGGTCTCACCACCTCCTGTCTCATATGTTGTGCTTCACCATGGTAGGCCCACACGGTGTAGTCCTCGGTGAATCCAAAATCTAGAAGATGACTTTGCATATCCTTTCGGCAAACTCTCCTCTTGTTGTCACATTTTCCGCAGGGACACCAAACTAGCAAATGACCACGAGCACGAGCGTTGCCCCATACCATTTCCAAGAATTCATTGGTCTTGTTCATCCATTCATCATCAAAATCACGCTTACTTCTCTGACCGTTGTACATCCACTGGCGGTCCTCCATCCTTTAGCAACCACGAATTCCAACCATGAGTTCCATCTACATGGTGTTCCTACTGTCTAATGGGTGTGGATAGGTCCTAATCCCACCCGCGGATGCGTAGATGGGTCAGTTGCCATGCTCCGATCCGACGGAGACAGAATTTCGGCAGCACCTCCCCGCTGTTCTCCTGATACACGTCCTGGAAGGGAGAGTGTGTATCCGGAGAACAATAGGGAGGTGGTGCCGAAACTTTGCCGCCGACCGGAGCGGAACATGGAAACTGACCCATCTACGTATCCATGGGCTGTCCAAAAAATGTGGACAATCGAATCGATCTGATCGTAGATATGCAAAGAAATGCATACCTCCAACTGTATCTCTTTCGGACGGGAGACGCCTAACTAGGTTACGCGATCTATGACAATGCGACTGGAGCAGGGGATATTCATACCTAGGGTGGCGGTGGTGAGGCGAAGCGATGCGAGACGCACCCGCAACGCAGGGAAGAAGATCGGGGGGGCTTCGGGTACTCGGGCGAAACTTCCGTGCGGTCCTCGTGCAAAAGAAACATAGGACTTAGTTCAAATTTTCGGCAGAGTTTCCCCTACACGGTCAGGTTTCCAAACCTGCAATTAAACGTACGGCACGAAGGCCGACAACCACATATGCATACGCATCGACCTCAACATGTCATTCCTAATTCGCATCCATATACTACAAGGTCGTAGCCTCACCTTGCACGAAAACGGCGACGGTCGGCGGGATGAGCAACGACCACGGCCATGAACGACGGAGTACGAGCACGAGCGGGCTAGATGAAGATGGACGACGACGTCGGGGCTTGGGCGGTGGGAGGACGGGGCATGAGCACGAGCTCCTCCTTCTCTTCTCTTTCCCCCTCTCCCTTCCTCCTCCTTCTCCTCCCTTCCTCTCTCTCCCCTTTCTCCTCCTCCTTCTCCACCCGCTACTTCCCCTCCTCGGCGCGGCGGTGGGGGCCGTGCGCGGGTGGCGAGTGGGGGCGGCGGGGGGGGGCGGTGGGGGGCCGGCGTGGGCGGCGGGGTGGCGGGCCGGTGGGGCTGGCGGCGGGCGGCGGGGTGGCGGGGGCGTGGCGTGGTGGCGCGGCTGGTGGCTGGCGGGTGGCGGGAGGCGCGCAGCGGCGGCGGCGGCGGCGGCGGTGTGTGTGTGTGTGGAGTGTGTGAGTGTGTGTGCGTCTTGCGCGAGGGTTTTTAGGGTTCGTCTTTTTTTTTTTTTTTTCTTCTTTGCCCAGTAGCGGCATCTAGGCGGCCGTCGGCAAAGCACTTGGCTCTTGGCCGGCCGCCCGGAAAGCCAAAATTCGCCGAGAGGGTGCTCGGCAAAGGCTTGGCGCTTTTGCCGACCCCCTCGGATCCGGCCGTCGGCAAAGCGCCAAGCCTTTGCCGAGCGCCCCTCTTTTGAATTTTGGCTTTGCCGAGAGCCCCTGGCGCCGACTCTCGGCAAAAGAAAATTTAAAAAATTTGATTTAGCCATCATAACTTTTTCGTAGCTTAGCTACGGTACATGGAGTTCGTTGTTGAAGTTTGCAATTTTTTCAATCTTTTTTACTATATTTTATGAATTTTCATGTATTATTTGAATTTCTTTTCAAAAAAAAAAATTGAACGCAAGTGATTCGAATAATGGATCTAAATGATTCAAAAAATGATAAACATGCTTGTGAGTCTATCTTGAGTCCTCATCCATGGCCGGACACCAAAATTCGAATATCTTGTGCGCGAAACACGTCAACTCACTTGTGGGTCGATTGTTTTAAAATTTTATAAAATTCAAACGGGTTGAAAAATCATGAAATTTGACGAGTTGCCCTTATATCGATTGTGTACACTATGAAAAAATTTGAGTTGATTTCGGTGCACGGTTGCATCTCGGATGGCGTTCACGAGACATGTCCATGTGAGTTTCTATTATCACATGCTCACGATGTCTAGCAGAGACTGAACAGATAGAGACTGCGACGGAGGTGCTGCACCCCAACGAGACAAAACACTGCCTGCCAAACAGAAACACAAGAAGCGCTCATGGATCTTCCATGGTGGATCACTGGAGCTATCGGACCTCGGACCAACTCCTGCTGCTGCTGTGGCCAAGCCTGGGGGCGTGGGGGCAAGGCCAGCGTGAGTCCCCGCCAGGCCCCACCACTAAGGGCGCAAGAACCCTACAGCCCCGATGGCCCGACATCGGCGCACGGGGCGCGGGACCGGTGGCCGACGCCACCACCCGGGGAGCCGTGGCCACGAGCCGAGGTGGAGGGAGCGCCGGTATCGGCATGGAGCGGCGCCGTCGGCCAGCCTAGGAGCGCCACCGCCCCTAAAACCCTAACCCTAACCCTAACCCCCGTCCATGTTGTGCACGCTTGGTGAGGGATGATGGGTAAGGGAGACCGAATGGGAGGAGGCCGAAGGGGGAGAGATCGAAGGGAAGGAGGGGAGGGGAGAGGGTGCCGGCGTTGAGGAAGAAGATGACAAGCCGCCGCGAAAAGGAGTTGCGCGGCCTTCGGCCTTCTTCGTATCGGGAAAAGGGGAGGAGTTACGAGAGGAGGGGAAAGGCCCGGGGGTATTCTAGTCTTTAGCATTGTCTATCTTTACATTTTTGTTTTTTTTGGCATTTAATAAGACCTGTAGCAACACTTTGCCTAGGGCCTTTCCCCCACGGGAAAGCCTTTCCCGTGAGTTCCTCACGGCAAAGAAAACACGTTGAAGGAGGTGTCGGGAAAGACTCTTTCCCATGAGTCAGATGTGGGGCTCACAGCTTAGGCTTTCCCGTGAGCCCCCGGCTCACGGGGGAAAGAGTTGACATGAGGGGGGGTTGCTACGGTGACGGTGTCCACAAGGCTTTCCGTGAGCCACCCCACAAAGGCCGACGGTAAAGGCCCTACCTAAACGCCGTTTTTCACCCTCTTTCCCGTGAGCCCTAATGGCGTGGCTCACGGAAAGGGCCACACTTTACCGTGAGCATAAGGCCTGCTCACGGAAAAGTTATGGTTAATTTGCCGTGAGCCGGCTATATGCTCACGGCATAGAATTTTTTTTTTCAGCACATTTTTGTCACATATATATTGCATATATAACACATATATATCAAAATTGCATATATATCACATATATAGCGCAATAATCCACAATAGCACATATATTACATAAAATCCAACGAGTCACAAGTTTACAAGTTCAACCATGAGTGCAACCATCACAATGACTTCACAAGTTCAAGTACACAAGTTCATCACCTAAATCATCACAAATTCACCGCCAACGCCCCGATCCACCGTATTTTTTTCAGTAGCTCGGTCCCAAGGGTCCCGAGGAGATGGGTTCGAGGCATGAGATTGAACCTCGCACGTAGGCAAAGATATTGCATTTGTGAGACAAAATTCAAGGTAGATTCTATTAACTTGAAAAAAAAGCAAGATAAATTGTTAGAAATTTTGGTAGCACCACCCCTGCACGGAGAGGTTTCCAAAACCTGCAACAAAACAATGGCTCGATGGCCGACAACCACATGTCCATATGCACATCTCATGGTGCATTCGAAACTCCATATCATTTCCATTCACATTCATATATGCATATTTGGAGTTAAGGTAGAGAAACTCACGGGAGTGGCATAAGGATCCGGTGGTGGACCGAAGACCGGCGGTGGAGCGAAGGACATCTCGTGGCGGTGGCTCTTCACCAACCCTACCTCCAAACACGCGCGACATACGCTAGGAGAGCTTCCAAGTTCGTGCACGTCGCATGAGCCCTCGCTTGCTCCTCGTCTCAGCCTCCTCCCGTCGCCTCCTCTCTTTCTCTATGGGGCTGGTGGGGCCGGTGGCGGCCTGGTCCGGTGGTAGGGATGGAGGCCGGCGGCACTGTGGGGGCGCGACGCGGGAAGGGAAGGGGTGGCGGTCTTTGTGGAGGGAGGGGGGGGGTGGCGCGGCCGCGGCCGGGCGGCGGGCGGCGCTGACGGCGGTGGTGGCTGGGCGCGGCGGCGAGGGTGGCGGCGGCGGGCTGGGTCGGCCGCGAGGCGGGCAGGTGGCGGTTTGGGCGGCGGCCGGCATGGCATGCGCTTGGCGGCGAAGCGGCGGCGGGGCGTCGGGCGGTGGGCGGTGGATGCGGCGAGAGGGTGAGTGCGAGAGAAGGGGAGTGGAGTAAACGACGGTTTAGTTTTTAAAAAAAATTCACGGAGGCCGTTGACACCTGTTATAGCATAATATTTTTAGTCAATTAACATGAAATAAGGGCTTAAGATGAATATCAACATAAGTCTAGGGGTCTAACTAATATATTTTCACAAGTTTTGGTATTTCATGACTTTGCAGGGACTAAACAATAAAAGCAGATAAGATCGGTGAGAATCGGAAGAGTTTACATCTCATACGATGACAAGACTTGACCGTGAAGCAACTCAACCCAAAATGTGGACTAAAACACTCTAGAAGAAACCAGAAGACACCAGAAGAAATGACAGACGAAGGAGAGACAACCCCCTGGTGACCGCCAGGATTAGCCCTGGCGACCACCAGGTGGGTCCCACCTGTCGGCCTCAACTTCATATGTCGGTTTACCACCGACCTTGAGGTTGTATCTACACCGTTATTGGAGGTCGGTTTGATCCAAGGGTCCCTGTTCATCGCCAAGTCCTATATAAGAAGACCACCTGACCCCAGGGCTAAACCCTAATTCAGTTGTAACTCAAACCAACTCAGTTCTACTCAAGTCCAACCAAGTCTAGATCAATAGCCCTAGTTCATCATATTAGAAGTAGTTAGCTACCTAGATAGCTCTAGAGGAAGTCAAGTTCATCTTGGATTCCTGATAGTCAAGAAGTAGCGGGAGCAGAGTTTCTCGTGGCTTCTCTCTTGTATCCAATCTGTAAGTATTATTGTTGGAATACAATTGTTATGACTTTATTCTACATAATGATTATATTCTTATTGATATGTATCCATGCATGCTATGATTATATATTTAGTTTAGTGAGTTTGTCTTATATCTTATGCATGGAATCGTATAGCATCCACTTAGATGATCACTATGTGGGTGATAAGCAATGTGTAAACGTGGTGTTTATACAACATTTATCTGCGATTGCACCCTACATTCCGAGACGTGTGGTAGATCGCGAGAGTGACAGTCCTGTTGAGTCCTTTGGAGTCCACCCTCCGAATGCTAGGCCAAGTTGAGCCATAATTACGGTGATGATCAAGTTTCGTTCTTGGTTGTCATTGGTAATGCTTACCATGTGTAGATGTATTGCAACCTTGCCATGATAGCTAGATGTATTTGCACTAATTATAGTATTCATTGACATATGATTAGGAGTATCTTAGGAATATTCTTTCTATTCTTTCTAAACCATGTTAATAGCTCATATGATACTAGTGGCATACTATGATCTTAGACTTGGGTAGTTATCATTTATTATTCATCTTTATCTTGTGACTTATCCTCGTTATGAGTATTGTTGGATGCATATGGCTACTACGCATTATACAACCGCAAGTGGATCTCATAAGTAAATCACAATCTAAATCATTAGACACCCCTATCTCTCTTACTTTGCATAGACTCCCCTTCCCTGTGGTAAAATATAAATACGATACCTGGATAGACTCCCGGTGAAGTGCTACAGTGGTATTTCTATCTGTGCGCTTGCAGATATCATGTCCATTCTTTTATCAAGACTTTATCAAGAATACCATACCCGCATTTCTTAGAGCGTTATTGCTAGGGTGACGTACTAGTACGCGGGTAATGCCTAGAAATGAGTGGTATACCTTGAGTAAATATCCTGGTGAGATTAATTCCACTATGGATAATGTTACTAAGATTACACCCCACAACTAACACCGCCTAACTTCGCTTTATTGGATCATGAGATTAATTCCATATCCAAGCTAACATGATTAGATAGATACCATATATATATTTCTCTCGCCTTCCTAATTTGGATCGTGTTAGAAATATCAACAGAGGCCATTGTCGTGAGCTCCATGATCCACTCACGACAAAGGAGAAGTCTTTGCCATGAGCAGCCTTGATCCGGCTCACGGCAAAGGGGTAAAGAAGAAGAATTCAAAATGCCGTCGCCGCCCACGGTGAGGCCACGCGTACCTCCTTTGTCGTGAGCAACCCTAACGCTCACGGCAAATGGTCCCCTTCCCGAGAAAAAAAAAAAATCACAAAGAAACTAATTTTTAAAAAATATTTTTTTAGCTGTCTCTTCCTTTTTTCCAAAGATATATTTTCAAACTTTGTTATAACTTACTTTGAAAATACCTTGTCAAATTCACTCACCCATACATAATTGATGTGGTTTTATCTCTAATTCTATTTTCTTAATTACAACATAAAATTATAATAATTATCAAAATGATCTAGAAAATAACCAAAAATTCACATGGCACACTCTATGATGTCTATTGCATATAGAAAAAGTTTCATAGCCAAACCACAACTTGACCACCACATCCACATGAAATCATACTAGATCATTCTTAACAAACATGAAACTTCTACATAGATGTTGGAGTTTGTGAACATCGTGTGTGCCAACTTGTGCGAAACCTTCCCAATTTTTTATCGTAGCCTCGACATAAGATATCATGACATATTATCAAATTTCATGATTTTTTGACTTCGGTTGATTTTTTATAATTTTAAAACCACTCGAGCACGGCTTAAGGTTTGTCTTTTTCGTAATAAGATGTTTTAGATTTGGTTTTATTTTTTATATGCAAGGCCTTACTTTGTGTTGGGTAACAGAATATCAGTTTTTTACTAATTTTTTCAAAAATTTCAATCACTTGTAGCTCAAATTTGGCTTCATTTTAAAAATTGTTGTAAAAAGAGAATAATTACCTAAATGTACTAAATAAAGTAAAAAAATTCACTAAAATTGAACATGGAGTGCCATATGATGCATAAGAACTATAGAAAAGTTTGGAGCCCAAAACCAAAAAAATAAAAAAAAGGTACCTTTGTCGTGGCGGGAATGCTCACGCGGGGTTCTTTGCCTAAGGCTTCTTTTGCTCAAGGCAAAGGAGCTTCTTTGTCGTGAGCTCACGGAATGCTCACGGCAAAGGGGGTTCCCATTTGCCTAAGGAGCTCCACCTCCGCGGCAAAAGCGTTTGCTCACGGCAAAGGGGAGCTCACGGAAAAGCCTTTCCGTGTATATAAACTAATAAAGTCACTACCAAAAAACGGAGAGCTCACGGGGAAAGGGTGAAATACACTCTCATGAAAATGATATTTTTCATGAGAGTGGCGAAATCCTCCCATCGTTGCCTTTCCCGTGAGCTCCACCTCACATGAAAATGACCATCCCGCCACTACCTAAATTGCATATTTTCATGAGGGGTCTTTTCATGTGAGTCAAACCACCGCCCCTCATGGCAAAGTAACTAGTCGCGCTTCCAAATCGGGTGATTCTTTTTTCTAAATGTTTCTAAGATCATGCTCTTTTTATTGTGTTCTTAGCCCTTTTCATGAGACTCTATTCTATCAATTTAAAGATTTCAAAAAATGGCAATTTCAAACAACATTTCCCGTGAGGAGCTCATCACATAGGTTGTAAACCAAGACCTAAAATTTTATTTAGGTCATTTTTTTTTTCATCCGAAAGACCCCGATTCCGGTAGTGTATATAAACTAATAAAGTTGATTTCGGTCAGAACTATTCCCGCGATTCACTCACGAAATAAAGATACGGGGTTCACTGCTGAAAACTTTTTAATCGGACCCGTGATGTACTAAGATGCAATACACGAAACATCTTTGTTACTTGAAACTTTACATCCCACTTGAAGTTGTCCATTGCTTTGTGTATACTTTTTTAATATTCATGACCCACCTGGCTCAGTAAAGGCTAAATATGCATGCTTTAGTATCAAAACAAGGGAGGTTATAATAATCTTTTGGTGCGATATGACCAAAACATAGCAAAACGTGAATACTGGCTACTCTATCAGTCCCGCGTGGTGTCGGTCCTATCCTACACGGCAGTTGACTCGTTGACGGCTGCAATGATCTACTAGGATTTTTCCTTTTGCCAGCTCCAGCACTAAAAAAAAAGACAAATAAAGCTGGAGAAAGTGCATAGAAGTGGAGCCAGAGCCGTTTTGCATGTATGGAATCAAGGCCTTCCCCTCAAAGTTCCAAGTTTTTTCACGCTCTTTCCATCACATCAATCTTCCTGGGACACATTGTATGGTTTGGTGAATTCATGTATTTTAGTTCATTGCAGTGTACTTTAATTTAATTGGAGATTGTATACATTGAAATAAGCTGTAGATGCCATTTTTTTTTGCACCATCGGTTTTCTTTAGAGCCTCTTCCTTCTCCTTGAGTCCCGATTAGACCGGAAATGTTACAGGTATCGGACCATTTGTATGTATGTGAGTCCAGATCAATTTCAGCAACTGTTACAGGTTGAAGGTCCTTGGAAAATTGCTCGGAGTGAATTTGACCTGCATTGAACTGGAAGTTACATGTAGGTTTATGTGAACTGTGCGTGAGAGTGCTTGCCACTTGGTGTAGTTGTCTGTTTGTATATGACACTATCGTTTTTAAAAGTCCTGGAGATTTTGCTTTATAACAGCAATGGTAAATTCATATCTATTGTGCGAAATTTGAATTGAGATGTTTTGGTAGATTCAAATCTGACGGGGCGGTTTCATTGAGATCCGATACGCCCGGCATGTTTAGTCCGCTGACACGCTTGAAGTTGTAGTGTTTCACGTCACGTTTGCAGGCTTGTAGCTAGCAAGAGAATCATTGGCCATTACTCCCTCCATCTCATGATATAGTTGACGTTTTGAGGATTCAAAAATGTGTCAAAATGGATGTCGTTTTAGCTCTTCCTCCATAGGTGCAGGTGCAGCAGGCTAGGACGTCAGTTGTAGCAGTGTGGCTAAAACAAGTGTCAGGTGCAGCAGGCCTTTCCTCCTCTACACAGACCCAGTACACAGTACCATTTGCAACAACTTTTGGTGGAGTAATTGATTAGAGTAGGGGCATCCAGGGTCATTTACACTTTTTTTTGGTAATCCCCCGAAGTGCTAGAACGTCTAGCATATTGAGATGGAGGGAGTACGCTTGAACATCCTGTGTTCGATCAAACGATGGTGAAAAAAAGATGTAAAACACTACAACGTCACCCTCCCGTTCAACCAGGCTGACCACGTCACCCCATTGCTACAGTTCGCCAGTAACTTCTCGTGATTGGTCCACATGTCGTCTCCCCATTGGCCCCTCACACCAAATAAAACCAGGCGAGCTCTTCCATCGGCAAAAAAAAAAAAACAACCTAGAAGCTTCCCTCACTCTCCCGGGCCTGCCACCTCCTTCTCGGCCGATGCCGCGGCGTTGCGGAGCGTCACCGGCCGCGACCCCGCGCCTCCACCTCCGCCTCCCCTCTCCGCCCTCTCTCTCTCTCTCTCTCTCTCTCTCATCTTCACGCGGGCGGTGCGACGGTGGCGGCGGCGGCGCGGTCGCCGTCCCTAGCCATGGCGTGGCAGTAGCTGGCGCAGTTTGGCCGCCGCCGCGGCCCCCCCCTCGGCGCCGGTGCTGTGGTACGGCGTCAGTCCGTCTAGGGTGCGCCCGCGGTTAGGGTTCGGACTGCGGTCCCCGTGGTTAGGGTTCGAGCGGCCGCGACCGTCGTCTCCCCGGGGTCATCCAGTCCTCCTACGTTGCAGCGGCTCTCCTCCTCCACCGTCTGCCCTCTCCGCATGGCCGTCGACCTTCATGTTTGGCTTTTCCTCAATCTTTACTACTCTCTGTCTCCTGTCCTTCTGCCTATCTGTCGAGTTGGTTTAAGCTTCCATAGCTGCCTTTTCCTCAATTGCTCTCATCCTGTTGATGTGCCCCGATTGGAAATTAGTATTACAAACCAAAATTTCAAGCTCTCATTATTCAGATGGATATTAATTTGGAATTTTGGTTGATGGCACCTCAACAGATTGATATGACATGGAATCCTGCAGTAGAGTCCTGATGACAACAGTTCTTTTAAGTCTATCAAAATAGAGCTGCAGTTAAATGGGCCTGCTTACTATACTGGTGTTAAACAGGTTTGTTTTGTACTTTCTGATGAGAAATTTGCTTCTACCGCTATTGATAAACTATATTAGTTCAGTTTTCTTGTTCTGTAATTTTTATTTCAATGAACCTTAACATAGTATGTTGACTCAGGGATTGCATATCTAGATTACAAATAATATAACTGAATATCAGATGACAGCGGATGTTGACTGCTAACCTGTTTCCTAGAGGCTAACTAATAGGCTAAATTTGGAATGTGGTTTGTTTAGGCTGGAATATATAGAATGCCTTTTTTCATCTATCAGCTCTGCTTACGCAAAAGGCAAATACAATGTTTATTTTGTCCTCACTTTTGTGCTACAGCTTCTAACAATGAACTTGCTTTCCACATCAGTTTGGCCCTCCTAATATTATGGAGCTCATGAAAGGGATAAATTTTCCATGCTATCAGTTTGATAAGCTTAGATGTTATGGTAAAGGGAGCATATTATTCATTTTTGTTCTTTGTTCTGTGGAGTAGTCATATCTCTTCACATGGGTATACTCTGAATGGAACAGTCTAAAGCTAATGTGAAACTTAATGCTCAGATATGATAGTTTGGCAATACAGATTAACTGCCTACAATGCATAGTTAGCTGTCATGCATTAAAGTTCCTACATGATATTGAGCAAATGGCTGATAGGCTTGCAGCATGAAAAACGAACAGAGCTTACAACATAAATCCATACATGTATTGATGTATGTTATTAACTATCCTTTTTGTTGGACCAAATTGTGTACAATGTGAACCCATCTATGACATTATCCAATGCAGATCGAGTTGATGGACTCAAAGTTTATTTCACACTGACAGGATCAAATTTTGTTATTTTTTCTTAAAGGGTTCTTCACCTGACATTTGAAAGAAGGATGCTGGGGCTTTCTTTTTATGATTTTGCTGCCATGCGGGAGGACATGGCCATGATGGCGGTTTATAGGCAGAAGAAAGAATCGTATACCTCTACACCAGGGCAGTCTGTAACCTGGATCTACATCCTACGTAATAGAAGCTGGTGACTGTTGATTGCTGTAGCAAGTGTGTTGAGGAGAAAGGTGACCTTTTGTTTCCTGTCTCTCTTCTCGTGTGTTGCTGTTTCAATTACAGCTTAATTAATAAAATTAATCTTGATCCGACTTGAATTTCGATCTTGGTAGCCACTGGCTCTCGATCTCCTGCTTCCTGCCAATGTGCCATGCAACATGGGATCGTCGGGATGGACCCGTCATCTGCCTTGGCGTTGATGGCATCTCCTTGACACAACCCCCACTGAAATGTACAGTTTCTGATAGTTTCTTCTTTTGTCTAATCTAATTGTTGCCTTTGGTTTTCAGGTCATGCTTGCTTATGAGCACAAAGAGCAAAAGAAAAAGGCTTATCCAAAGAGGTACTAACACCATTGCTTCTCAGCGGTTCTACACTTCTAATTAATTTAGTCCATTGTAGCTTAAGTGCCACTCAAATTCCAATTTTCTGTTTCATGGTAAAATCAGAATATAACTCCAGCCTATGTTGACTGGAAGACTTTCTTGAGTCCTCTCAACATAGCCGGTCCCAAGCCCGGGTAAAGGAGGAGGGTTGCGTTAGGTTTGGCGAACCAGCGTAAAAAACAGCCACTCTAATGGATATGAAACCCATAAGAAATTTGTTGTTGTTGTTGTATGGTAAAATCAAAATAAAAAAAGACAAATTATTTCCTGATTGAGGGTAACATCAGAAACAACAAAAACGAATTACAAATGGGTACACAGCTGGATAATTGACTCCCTTGGAATTTTACAAGCTCTTGACTGAAAGAATACATCAAATAGACCTATGCATCGAGAACAATATGTCTAATTCCAGAAAAAATAAAAAAAACATGAGTACAGTAATGGATCACTAAGAATTTGTGGGGTTAATAAGCATTGTTATTATGGTCTTTGCATATTTGTTGCTTCTCAATTTACTTTATGTAAGCTCTTCCCATGCTTACTTCCAGCTAAAATAATCTCAGCTTGGGCAAGGATAATTGCTTCCGTCGACAGTGAGGTACTGTTTACTATTACACTATACGTGGGGATGCTACAGTTTTTCTTCCTTTATGTACTCCGATTTGCACGTCGCAATATAGATACGCTACACGTAAAAAAGAATATGCATATATATAGTTTCTTCATTTTAGTATCGCTAGCTGATGGTGATTATTACTATATAGTGCATCAGTCTGTTGGTAAATGAGTGACCAGTCCTGCACTTATGTGCTACATCGTTTTAATCTCTCTACTATGTACACAACTGAGGCAATGATCGTAGGCTGTTAAATTTCTTTTTTTTTTTTCATCTCTTTCTACCTGTTCCGTGGTAATTGAAGCGATGATCGATTGGTTGTTCCTGATTTTTTAAGCATCTCTTCCTACCTGTTTTAATCTCTGTATTGGAGATACAAATGTGGGCTAATATTTATTGCCTATTCAGTCAGAGACTATGCCGCTACAACTATCTTAGTTATGAAATCTTGGCTTCTTATCACGCTTGTGATGATTTCCTCCTATGTCTACTCATGATTGCCTTTTCTATTTTCCTCACACTTGCTTATGATCATTGTCTATGATGTCAATATGCATCTTTATGCAATCTCAGCTTGTGTTTCCTGTCTTTGAACTGATAAATATTCTTGTTCTTTCTACCCTTGTGATCATTGTTTGTGACCATCAAATCGTATACTGTTCTGAGCACATGCCCTATCTCTGACAAACTGCATTTAGTAGATCTTGCTAGATCAGAACGGACTAAGAAAATGGGTTTAGATGGCTTGCGCTTCAACGAAGGTATGCTTCCTTATTGTTTATCCAAACTTAACGTACATTTACTCCCCCACCCCCCAAATTAAAGCCTATATACTTTGTGACACTAGGTGGTTACATTAACCGAGGACTTCTTTCTTTCAGTAATGTCATAAGTACTCTTGGAGATGAGAAAAGAAAAAAGGAAACAAGCTGCTCATATTCTTTGTCGGGGCAACAAATTCACTCATGTTTTGCAGGTATAATTTTTGGTCACCTACAGATGTTATTATTGATTTCATTATGCACATTACAGTAGTGTTCACAAAAATAGCTATGCTCAACTCATGTTTCACTCTTTCAACAGTTAATATTTTCCAATCTAATAGAAAGCTACTGATATTTTCGTCTAACATGTTCATGGAATGCATATTACTAACTACATGCTATTGGTATTATCATCCGTACTGTGTACAAGGAATTCATATTACTAACTACTCTTGTATCATCTGCTGTGTCTATTACAAGACTCCCTAGAAGGAAATAGCAAGACTGTCATGATAGGTAATTTATCTTATCAGAGATTGTTCCATTTTTCTTTCATTTTACTTAGAATTTGCTAATAAAAGTGACACTGAAAATAAGAGTCCAAGAATATTTGTTTAACTACAAAAAGGACTAAAAAAGTGTTGCTTCGGCTTACACTCACCTGACTTTAATATTGCATTTTCTCCTGCAGCTTGCATAGGTCCAGTAGCTATTAGTGGTGGAGACATTGAACACTTTGAACTATGCTAACCGAGCATGTAATATTCAAATAAACTAATTGTGAGTCTGTTACTTCTTGTCTCATCGGAAACCAAATTGACATGTTAGTTGTTTTCTTATCCAGGATGGTATATCTTGATTTCTATTCTCATTCAATGTCTCATGTATTGATGAAACTGAATTCTCAGGTCAATAGAAATGCTATTGCGGATAAGATGAAAAAAATGCGCTAGCAGATTGACGGCGGCTCTGTGTCCAACAACCTGCTGCAGGATACCGAACCGTCAAAATATGACCATCAATGATCCTCCCAGGCATATAGTACCTTGTACAAATTCTGAATGGGTAACCCCAACCAAAAACACCTCTAATTTATGTAATACACATAAGGATATGTAAGTGTACATATATGTATGTGTAGTATATACCAAAGTACCTGACGAACATGGTTTCCTCTGATATAGTACACCGGAGTCATTCCAATTTCGTGTTTCAATCTCCTTTTGCTCGGCTTCCCACAAAATTATTATACAGCTCACAACTATTTGCATAGGTCCAGTAGCCAATATTTGTTTCAGCTCGGCGCGCCCGCGCGCCGTTTCTACTAGTATCTATCTATATCTATGACCGCCATAGACGCGGGGATTGAGGACTTCCATAGACAAACTGCGTCGGTTTGCTGCAGAAGAACCTCACCCCGGAGAGCTTCAACGCCTGCGGTGAGAACACCAGCACAACGTATATAGTCGAACAATATATATAGGAGTGTAAAATTTGGGGCTCTAAACATTCTAAAATTATTATACAGCTCACAACTATTTGCATAGGTCCAGTATTCTCTCCTTTTTATCAGCTCGGCGCTCGCCGCGCGCCATTCTACCAGTATATCTATCTATATCTATCCCGCCAATATCAGTGGGGGATTGAATTTTATCTAAATAAATCTGCGTCGGTTTGTTTTGAAGAACCTATTGAAACAAATTTAACGCCTGCGGTCAGAATTTAATTTGATTTTTTATTTATGACTTAAAACATTTTTTTTGCTAAGTTAGTGCATCAGTGAGTCCCAGCGCTGCTGCCGTCTCTCTCCCATTTCTCTCTTGCGCGCGTCAAAACAGCCAGCGCTGCTGCTCTTCTCTCCCCTAATTTCTCTCCTGCGCACGCGCGTCATGCGGGCCAGCGTGAGCGTTTCCAGGAGCCACGGCACAGCGCCAAATTTACCGAGAACCGCGTTGTCCAGCTTGATACCGGAGACATTTTTTAAGTAACCGCTGCAGAAAATTTTCTCTGTGGCGGTGTTTAAAGATCACCAAATTTTGGGCCAAAATTCTTATAAAGATGTCACATCATGAATATATTTCGAAAAAATTACAAGTAGAACGTTTGTTAGTGGTAAATATTATCCTACCAAGTAGGAATGAGCGTAACTACGCTCAAAAGAATCGTCTCGTGAATGGATGTATATCTAAACTGTGCAATTAGTTTATTTTTTTACCTACATTTAATACTCAAGATTCACTGTGTTACGCATTTTTTGATGTGATGGGAATCTTATTTTTACGTAGTGGAATTTGAGGAGGAATACAGGGGCTCTAAGACTAAATACAGCGGGTACTGGGAGCCGCACGCTACGCTCGCTCCAGTACCAAAATCTGCTCCCTCCAGTACCAAAATAGCTGCAGCGGGGGACGCTAACACAAGGAGCCGACCAGCTCTCGTTCGCTGTCTGTGGCGCGCGTGAAAAGTGATACTGGCAGGCGCACAGGGGCCCGCGCGGTGCCACTCGCACGCCTGTGGGAGGGAGAAAAGTGAGGTGACGGCGGGTCCCACGTTTCAAATAACCGAAAAAAGGATATAACTCACAAACTAAAAACAAAATTAAAATCCGATTGCACCATTAAATTTGTTTTTAATAAATCCTTCAAAACAAGATCACACATGAATATATTTAGATAAAATTATAAATGGGTCCCCATTATCCTACCATAGTTGGTGTAAAAAAGAATATAAAAAAGGATGAGTCTAAACCAGATAAGATTATTTTTTTACCTAAAAATCTTGATGAGTAGGATTTTGATGTGATGGAGAATAAATTTTTGCGTACGAAATTTGAGGGATTTGGGCTCTAAACAGGGCATGTAAATGCTGTACCGGGGAGTGATACCGGGTGCCACTGCAGACAGTCTAAGAAGGCGAAACTTACTACGACAACCTGCCCATAGCTGGCCTCGCTGGGACTAGGCACGTACTGCCAACGCTACGCCAGCGGGTCGTCGCTGGCTGCGGCGCGAGCACTCAGTAGCAATCGGTCCGGCGGCATGCACCATGTGTGCGAAGCCCTGGCGGCCAGCGGCTTATGTGCATTTATCATCATTTTGTGCTTGCGACTCTTCCATTCAGGCGCATGTTATACATCGACGACATGGATGGCATCAACGACATTGTGCTTGCCATCAACGAGCTCTTCCAGCACTTCAGGCGCATGTTATACATCGACGACATGGATGGCATCAACGACATTGTGCTTGCCATCAACGAGCTCTTCCTGCTCTTCAGGCGCATGTCATACATCGACGACATGGATGGTGCACCACAGCAACGGCATCGAGACTGCCTTCCTCCGTTCCTCCACTCCACCCGGCAACCAAACCGCAACCGGCCTGGGTGATGACAATGCCGTTCCAACCGCGCACCAAAATTTCTTCCCTGTGAAAAGGGATATTGTGAGCCATGTCAGTCGGTCAAGGGGACGGTCAGTACCGTGCCTTGAACGTGCCGTTCATGGAGGGCATGAGTGATGACTAACGAGGGGTACTACAAGATGTTCAAGACCATCATGCATGGAAACGGTCGTCGCGTGTTCCAGCCGGAGGCCATCGTGATGCAGTGTGGCGGCGACATGCGACAATGGATGGCAACGCGCGAAAAGAAGACAT
The DNA here is from genome assembly GCA_015847255.1 of Hyparrhenia diplandra. Lineage (NCBI taxonomy): Eukaryota > Viridiplantae > Streptophyta > Magnoliopsida > Poales > Poaceae > Hyparrhenia > Hyparrhenia diplandra. The sequence goes on along the minus strand of JADLZK010001532.1, from coordinate 8,129 downwards.
ACGGCAGGCGGCAAGACATACGGCAGGCGGCATATATAAATCGATACTTTTATCGGGCCGCTGGAATAAAGTTCATGGCAGTTTTACACATAGGCTTTCAAATTGTTTGCTGCTGACTTTGGCTTTAACAAAAACTGTTTTCATAGTTACTTTAAATACGGAAGTAAATATGCCCTTTGGCTAACGCCACAGTCAAGCATATGTGTAGTGTTCAGTGCAATAGAAAAATGATGTCGTAAATAAGAAATAAAAAACTCTAAGAAAAAATGTACTCCCGTTGCAACGCACGGACACTTTTACTTGTATAGATAAAAAAAATAACTAGTTGCACAGTTTGATTGTAAATCAAGAGACGAATCTTTTGAGCCTACACTACTCCACAAACGAGGTCTATCCTCGGATGCAAAATACACTAGGATTACGAATCTCAACTAGAACCGGGGATAAAGCTTCATTTCTCCGGGTTCACGCCAACAACCGGGACTAAAGGTCCGTGGGCGACGCGCCCCCCAGGCACTCAACCGGGACTAAAGGTCTCCAACAAATGACTAAAGCCATTACTCCCGGTTATTGAGTAGAACTGGGAGTACTAGTTTCGTGTTTCTCCGGTTACATCTTACAACCGGAACTAAAAGTTTTTTTTTTTTGTGCGCATTTCAGCAACGTCCTTTTTTCACATAAGACCCCAGTTTCTCCTTCTTCCCACCTGCGTCCTTAGCATGACATGTAGGAAAGCGTATATAAGGAAATACGTTTTCCCTTAATTACATATTTGCCATTCCGATTATAATGCTTATAACTATTGTGTTTTAAATCCAATTTTGATTCGTTCTAGTTCTATTAGCTTCGTGTTTAACTTTAACACACCCTCGTGTCATTCTTTAAACTAATTATAAGTGTTAAAATTTGAGTTTGATTTAATAAATTTGTAATTAACTAAAAATATTTGGTCGCACGCGGCACGTAGAAAAGTACGAAATTCAAAAAAAAAATGCCTTAAAAACCTAGGATTTTGTGTGGGGCCATATTTTGGGTGTAATTGACCACAAAAAATTTGAGAAAGTTTGGACATAGGCGGAGCGGACGTGCTTCACAAAGTGGTATATGGAACCCTATCCTTACACTTAGGTTTCTCATGGTTGTGTGGCCCGTGCGCTTTGCGGTTTGCTATCGGCTTCAAACTTTTTCTCTCGAGACGTCTACATGGCATATGTAAAGGCACCGCCAAGTTTGAGAATTTTCGTAATTCTTTGGTACTTTTCTCTAATTGTTTTAATTATCGCGTGACTTCTCCCTAATTATACGTTGAACTACGACGACCCCGAAAAGACACGAACGGTGCCAAACTTTGCCGCAAGGTCACTTGTGCCCTAGGAGGCAAAACTTGTGGAGGCCGCGGAATTATTTTGTTTTCAAAGTGTAATTCACCATATTTGGTCGCACGCCAAGACGTGAAAAATACTGATAAATCCAAAAATGGATAAAAAAATCTAGGATTTTGCGTGGGGCCATATTTTGGGTGTAAATGACAACAAAAAATTTGAGGAACTTTGGAGTTAGGCGGAGCGGGCGTGCTTCACGGTGGTATACTCAACCTTTCACGAACCCTATCCTTACACTTAGGTTTCTCATGGTTGTGTGGTCCGTGCGCTTTGCGGTGTGCTATCGGCCTCAAACTTTTTTGAGGTGTCTACATGGCATGTGTGAAGGCACCGCCAAGTTTGAGAATTTTCGTAATTCTTTGCTACTTTTCTCTAATTATTTTAATTACCGCGTGACTTCTCCCTAATTATACGTTGAACTACGACGACCCCGAAAAGGCACGAAATTGTTTGCCAAACTTTGCCGCAAGGTCACTTGTGCCCTAGGAGGCAAAACTTGTGGAGGCCAATGCAGAATTATTTTGTTTTCAAAGTGTAATTCACCATATTTGGTCGCATGCGCGCACGTAGAAAAAATACAATAAATCCAAAAATGGCTTAAAAAACCTAGGATTTTGCATGGGGACATATTTTGGGTGTAAATGACCACAAAAAAATTTGAGGAAGTTTGGATTTAGGCGGAGCGACGCGTGCTTCACGGTGGTATACTCAACCTTTCACGAACTCTATCCTTACACTTAGGTTTCTCATGGTTGTGTGGCCCGTGCGCTTTGCAGTGTGCTATCGGCCTCAAACTTTTTCTGAGGTGTCTACATGGCATGTGTGAAGGCACCGCCAAGTTTGAGAATTTTCTGTAATTCTTTGCTACTTTTCTCTAATTATTTTAATTACCGCGTGACTTCTCCCGGTAATTATTATACGTTGAACTACGACGACCCCCCTAAAAGACACGAAACGGTGCCAAACTTTGCCGCAAGGTCACTTGTGCCCTAGGAGGCAAAACTTGTGGAGGCCGCTAGCGAATTATTTTGTTTTCAAAGTGTAATTCACCATATTTGGTCGCACGCAAGTACGTAAAAAACTGATAAATCCAAAAATGGCTAAAAAAAACCTAGGATTTTGCATGGGGCCATATTTTGGGTGTAAATGACCACAAAAAAATTTAAAAAGTTTGGAGTTAAAAAAGAGAGCGAGACGTGCTTCACATGGTATACTCAACCTTTCACGAACCCTATCCTTACACTTAGGTTTCTCATGGTTGTGTGGTCCGTGCGCTTTGCGGTGTGCTATCGGCCTCAAACTTTTTTTTCGGTGTCTACATGGCATGTGTGAAGGCACCGCCAAGTTTGAGAATTTTCTGTAATTCTTTGCTACTTTTCTCTAATTATTTTAATTACCGCGTGACTTCTCCCGGTAATTATACGTTGAACTGCGACGACCCCCGAAAAGGCCTGAAACGGTGCCAAACTTTGCCGCAAGGTCACTTGTGCCCTAGGAGGCAAAACTTGTGGAGGCCAATGCGGAATTATTTTGTTTTCAAAGTGTAATTCACCATATTTGGTCGCACGCGGCACGTAGAAAAATATAGTAAAAATCCAAAATGGCTTAAAAAACCTAAGATTTTGCGTTGGGCCATATTTTGGGTGTAAATGACCACAAAAAAATTTGAGGAAGTTTGTAGTTAGGCGGAGCAGACGTGCTTCACAATGGTATATTCAACCTTTCACGAACTCTATCCTTACACTTAGGTTTCTCATGGTTGTGTGGCCCGTGCGCTTTGCAGTGTGCTATCGGTCTCAAACTTTTTCTGAGGCGTCTACATGGCATGTGTGAAGGCACCGCCAAGTTTGAGAATTTTCTGTAATTCTTTGCTACTTTTCTCTAATTATTTTAATTACCGCGTGACTTCTCCCTAATTATACGTTGAACTCGCGACGACCCCCGAAAAGACCTGAAACGGTGCCAAACTTTGCCGTAAGGTCACTTGTGCCCTAGGAGGCAAAACTTGTGGAGGCCGCCGCGAGAATTATTTTGTTTTCAAAGTGTAATTCACCATATTTGGTCGCACGCGGCACGTAGAAAAATACAGTAAATCCAAAAATGGCTAAAAAAACCTAGGATTTTGCATGGGGCCATATTTTGGGTGTAAATGACCACAAAAAAATTTGGGAAAGTTTGGAGTTAGGCGGAGCAGACGTGCTTCACAAAGTGGTATACTCAACCTTTTCACGAACCCTATCCTTACATTTAGGTTTCTCATGGTTGTGTGGCCCGTGCGCTTTGCGGTGTGCTATCGGCCTCAAACTTTTTTGAGGTGTCTACATGGCATGTGTGAAGGCACCGCCAAGTTTGAGAATTTTCTCGTAATTCTTTGGTACTTTTCTCTAATTATTTTAATTACCGCGTGACTTCTCCCTAATTATACGTTGAACTGCGATGATCCCCGAAAAGGACTTGAAATGGTGCCAAACTTTGCCACAAGGTCACTTGTGCCCTAGGAGGCAAAACTTGTGGAGGCCGGTGCAGAATAATTTTATTTTCAAAGTGTAATTCACCATATTTGGTCGCACGTGGCACGTAGAAAAATACAGTAAATCCAAAAATGGCTAAAAAAACCAAGGATTTTGTGTGGGGCCATATTTTGGGTGTAAATGATCACAAAAAAAATTTGAGGAAGTTTAGAGTTAGGCGGAGCAAACGTGCTTCACAGTGGTATACTCAACCTTTCACGAACCCTATCCTTACACTTAGGTTTCTCATGGTTGTGTGGCCCGTGCGCTTTGCGGTGTGCTATCGGCCTCAAACTTTTTTTGAGGCGTCTACATGGCATGTGTGAAGGCACCGCCAAGTTTGAGAATTTTCTGTAATTGTTTGGTACTTTTCTCTAATTATTTTAATTACCGCGTGACTTCTTCCTAAATTATACGTTGAACTGCGATGACCCCGAAAAGGCACGAACGGTTGCCAAACTTTGCCGCAAGGTCACTTGTGCCCTAGGAGGCAAAACTTGTGGAGGCGGTGCGAATAATTTTGTTTTCAAAGTGTAATTCACCATATTTGGTCGCACGCGGCACGTAAAAAATACAATAAATCCAACAATGGCTTAAAAACCTAAGATTTTGCGTGGGGCCATATCTTTGGGTGTAAATGACCACAAAAAAAAATTGAGAAAGTTTGGAGTTAGGCGGAGCGACGTGCTTCCACGGTGGTATACTCAACCTTTCACGAACCCTATCCTTACACTTAGGTTTCTCATGGTTGTGTGGCCCGTACGCTTTGCGGTGTGCTATCGACCTCAAACTTTTTCTGAGGCGTCTACATGGCATGTGTGAAGGCACCACCAAGTTTGAGAATTTTTACGTAATTCTTTGGTACTTTTCTCTAATTATTTTAATTACCGCGCAAAAGTGATTATCTATTGTCTCATATTTAGATCATGGATGATGAAGAACCGAAAGATCAATGTTAAAAGATGAGAAAATATATTTCTGTCGAAAACAAATAACTTTAATAATTTGGAATAAATACAATATTTTTGCATTAACTAAATTGTGATTATGCATTTGTATTATGTTCAAGTATCTACATAAAAAAAACATGAAACTATAAAATACATATTTTTCATTAGTGCATTAAAGGAAAACAAAATGTAACAAACATTTTTTTAAAAAAATTATCCATTTACTAATTTCTTTGGGTTTATTATATATATAAATACAATGTATAAAGAAAAAAGTTAAAATAGGCTAGGGCGTGGCGGGAAATAAAATTCAGTACCTTTAGTCCCGGTTGTCCTTGAGGCCCGGGACTAAAGGCCCAAAATTTTCATTGTGCCGCCAAGCCCACGCCAAAATTAAAATTCGGTACCTTTAGTCGGTTGTCCTTGAGGCCGGGACTAAAGGCCCAAAATTTTCATTGTGCCGCCCGGGCCAGCGCCAAAATTACCTTTTGCCCCGGTGTCCTCAAGACCCGGGGCTAAAGGTTCCAACCTTTAACCTCGGTTGTAGCTACAACCGGGAGAAAGGGGGATGTTTCTCCGGTGATAGCCTAGAACCAGGAGACGAGAGGGGGGTATATGAAGACCCACGATCGAGATCTTCTTCTCCACCCCGCGCGCCGAGTTCGTCCCCATCGCCGCTTCGTCGCTCGAGCTCGTCCGCCCCTCGTCCCCGGCGCCCGCCTCGTCCCGTCGGCGAGCCGCCGCCCCTTGCGCCGACCCGCCCGCCCGCCCTATCCGCCCCGGCGCGCTCCAGCTCCGAGCGCCGCCGACCTCGCGACCGCCGCCCGGACGCGCCTGCCCGACGCCGCCCGCGGTCCGCCGGGCGACCCGCCCGCCCGGTCCCACCGCCGTCCGACCAGCGCCCGACGCCCGCTGACCGGCCAGCCCAGCGCCGCTTCGCCCGCGCCGGCGTCCCGCCGCCGCGGTAGCGGCGCCGACGACTCCCGCCTCGCCGGCAGCCCGCCGCGTCGTCGTCGTCCCTGCGACAACCGCGTCGTCCCCCTCGCGTCCCCCGCGCCCGCCCGCAGCGCGTCGCCGTCGTCGTCCGCCCGCCCTCGCAGCTTTGTCGCCGACGTCGCCCCGACGACCCGCCTCGCCGGCGGCGTGACACGTCGTCGTCGTCCCTGCAGCGACGCCGCCCTCGTCCCCTCGCGATCCGCATCTACACCGCGCGACACGTCATCGTCGTCGTCCAGCCCCGCAGCTTCGTCGTCGACATCGCCGTCCCCAGCGGAAGCGCTGCTCGTCGTCGTCTCCTGCAAAGATCTCGCCGCCGCCGTTTGATCCGCCACCGCCTCGCCTCTCCGCAATCCGCCAACGCATCGTGCGTCGTCTATGTTATGTTCGCGCCAAAACCCCTAATGCCATGCATATATGTCTTCGTTTACGTCGATCGATCGATCAAATGGAATGGAACGCGAGACTTCATTAATTACGTCGATCGTCTTCGTTTATATATATGTTTTCATTGATTAAATGGAATGGATTAGCATATATTTGATTGATCATTGAAGTTAAATTAAATATATATATATATATGAATTGGAATGGATTAGAATTTTTCAGTAAATTAAATATATATATGCATGTTTAGAATTGAGAGGTTAATATGGATCTTGTATTTTTCGGTTAATATGAAATGGAATGAGAGGTTTTTTTTTTTTTTATATATGGATCTTGTAAATTAGAATTGTTTTGTAACACAAGATTGATTGGCATATATATGGATCAAAATATATATGGAATGAGGTTGTCCATATATAGCTTTTTTAAGGGACACATGATATAGCTTTTTTATAGTGACACATGATATATAGCTTTTTTGTAACACAAGTTTTTATGTAGCTTTTTGTTTTGTAACAAAGATTTTTATAGTGACACATGATATAGCTTTGTCCATATATAGCTTTTTGCACATTAGAGTTTTTAAAGTGACTATATATTATTATTAGCTTCGATGGACCGCGACGGGAGAGATGACGTGATGTTTGGTGGCCATGGTAATGCTGACCTCGGTGATGACGTATTAGCCCACATAATCAATGAAGGCACTCGATATAACCAAGACAGGAGTGCAGTTGTTGTAGATGACGAGAGTCAATACCTATCTCTTGAGCAAATGCCACATCTGGATATTGACGTGGGCGAGGTATAATTACGTACATGATTTTATATGATGCAATAATGTGTTGTAATTTTGCGCTCATAAATATATATGAATTCAATCTTCGTACACATGTGTCTATGCATATGTAGGGCTTTAAGGACGACACAGAAGTGGCTTCCAGAACGGGACGAGCCGGACTCAGAAGAAGAAAAAAAGAAAAGGAAGCAGCAAAGCAAGCCAAAAAGGAAGCAGCAAACGAAGCGAAAAAGGAAGCGTAAGTTTGACAATCCTTGAAATATATTTTGAGGCATTGAAATACTTAGCCCGCTTTTGACTGTATTTTCAGAACTTGAACTAAATGGCTCTCAGAACTTGTACTAAATGTGCCATGCATGGTGTGACGTTCAAACACAATGTCCGCTCTTGACTATATTAAATATGTATGTTGTATGTTATTTGTGTATGCATCGATCCATTTGAAACTTTTCGAATCGCGTATACATGTCATTGGCATCGTAGAATCGAATTCGAAAACCAATTTAATTTTAAAAAAGAAAATGAATCATCAACCAAAAAAAGAGCAGCAAAAGAAAAAAAAAAACCACCCTATTGTTTGTCCCGGTTCTAGACAACAACCGGGACAAAATGAGATGACCATGTGGCTGGTAAAATATGCAAAAAAACCCCCTATTTTTGTCCCGGTGTGATGTCAACCGGGACTAATGGGCTGACCACGTGGCTGCTGAAATGCAAAAGTCCCCCATTGTTGTCCCGGTTGTAGTCTAGAACCGGGACAAACCCTAGTTTTATCCCCTGTTCTAGTGCTTTCAAAGTGCAACTATTAGTCCCGGGACCGCAACCCGTTACGTAACGGGACAAATGGGCATGGTGAACCGGGGATAGACCTCATTCCTGTACTAGTGCTAGTTCCATGACTAAACAATATTTACCAAATACAAACTACAGGAGTTCAAATTCTAATATTTTGAATTTTATGTGTAACTAAACAAGGCCCATAGTTCATTTTTTGACTGGGCTCCAGCTAAGTGCTTCGGTTCTATTGGTGGAGCTGCTGCAAATTGAAGGAGCCCTGCAAAAGAGGCTCTAGTGTGCCTGCTTGCGTATTTGACTTTGCATGCAC
>JADLZK010001530.1:0-72942 GCA_015847255.1 Hyparrhenia diplandra | reverse complement strand
TTTGTTTATTTCAACTCCGGTGATCTACATGTTAATTAGTTCTTGCATTTGTGAGAAGTGTGGTTCCGGTCCTTAAACTTTGCTTATAGTCTTATATTCATCCATATGGATATGGATATATTCATCCATATGGATATGGATTCGTACCTTCATACCTATGTGTTTATGCAAATCATACGAATATGAGATCCAAAAAATAAGAGCCTAAGATTTGTCTGAAAAATTTGAATAAAATGATACACTTTATGAGCTTTGCACGGGACGGGGATAACACACCCCATAAATTTGAGGACCAGACACGAGACCTCTTTAGGTACGCTGCGGATGCTAACTGCGGCCTAGAGGATTTCACGTGCAGCCGCGAGCCCCTGGGACAGCGAGCGTACTTGCGTGTTCCGTCCCTGTCCGGTGTCGAAGGCCCAGGACGCTCGGCGCACAATGCAGGCCCCTACTACCCTACGGACTACGGTGGCGTACGTCCGCTAGGTTCCTGTTTGGGCAGGCACTGCCGCACTGCAGATCAATGCGCAGTACAGTGCAGTGCATCAAACCGCAAGGTCCGCATGCAGCTTCTTCCATCGCCGTAGCGGCATAGCAAGTGCTAACGGTTTGCCAGGGTTGACCGGACAGAGAGGCATTGGCGTCATCCATGCATGCTGCCATGTGATCGGATCGGGACACCGCCCACCGGCGGCCGGCGGCCGGCGGCCGGCGTCATCATCATTTCCGGAAACCTCCGTGCGTCGTCGGAGCCCAGTTCTTGTGGCAAGGGCGGGCTCATGCCGCGACGGTCCCTGCCTGCAGGTTGCAGCTACGACGACGTGCACTTGACCTCTGCACATGCTGCTGCCCAGTGCCCAGTGTCCCTCGCTCCCCTTCTTTCCGGCGCGCCTCAGTTTCAGTCCCGGACGGAGATGTCGAGGAGAGAGCAGTTTCAGTTTCAGGTTCAATTCCTGACGTACGCAAAAAACACACCACGTCAGCTGCTGGTCTCAGCTGATGGTTCTCCCGTGTCGTTTCCGTCGGCGCCACGCGCGCCCGCGGCCTCCACCACCTCCAAACTGGGAGTCTGGGACGACGACGACGAGCTGAGAGTCCCCTGACCTCCAGTGCCTCCTGGCGCTGCTCCTCATCTTCTCCCATCTGCGCGGCAGATGCGTTTTTTGCCGTGACCGTTTGCGCATGCAGAGATCATGAATTCATGACACTGTACTGGACCACGTCACATAAGAGCAATCATGGATTCATGACACTGTACTGTAGCACGTCACGTAGGAGCAGTTGGGATTACATATTACTCAACGAACAAAGGCCGGGACACACCGCAGGAGCAGGATATCTGTGAGATCGTGAGTCATATATAGTCCTATTCGTATGCATGCATGCAGTGTTTCTTTTTGCCGCTAATTAAGGGGGCTTGTTTGTTCCTGTTTGTTCATCTGACGGGCTAGGGATTAAATTTTAGTTTTAGTCCCTAAATTATTAAATATGAGAATTAGAGACTAATTTTTAGTCTCATTTAGTCTCTTGTCTAATATAGACGGTTGGAAGAGACTAGGGCTGGGGACTAGATACTAATTGGAAGAGACTAGGAACCAAACTTGGTTGATCGGTGCACTGTATGTTCATATGTTGAATGCAAACCTAGGAAAAATTGTATGTACAATTTAAAGGTTAACATCAAAACACAAAATAAAAACAGAAAAGAAAGTGTAGAGCACTTTCAAAAAAATAGAAAAATATGAGCACCCTCAACATATATATTGAATTTAAACTCTGGGTACGTACGTAGCTAGGGAGGTAGAAGTTGAAATCCCACATCATCTTTTTAAAAAACAATTTAGTCAAAGATCACTTTCGTGCCCAGACCAAGAGGAGTTTCATCTTTTTAATTAACCTGTGGTTGTGGCCATGTTGTTCCTCGACAGCCAATGGAATTTCTTGGTAAAGTTGAGGGAGGGGCCAAGAAAATAAAGTATTACAGATTTATTTAAGATCATGACCACACATAATCACCTACACTCCTTACCATTGGTGTTCGAATAGTGGTCAATTTGCTCATCCATCACTCATGCTACCAAGCTCTGATCGAGATTTGAGCTATAGCTGCAATGATCTAGTGCACTACCAAGAAGGATCGAGGAGATGGATACGAATTTGCTGAGAGCAATAACAAAACATATCGCTAGAAAATATAATCAAATCCCGTCCAAACAAATCGATCACCCAGTTTATTCCCACCATTTACTTGATCCCCATCAATCAGCTACGAAAAAGGGGTCGTAATCGCCTCCTCTTTAAAAAGAGCACAGCTAATCTCTTGCAAATCACCCTCACTTATCTTGCTTAAATACTCCCCTACCACACCGCAACCTCACCTCACCTCACCTCACCTCGCCATCACAAACCAACTCCGGCCGCTCGCCACCAAGGCCAATGCCCACTACCACCCCGGCCCCCCTCCTCGACATGCCAGCGCCGTCGAGTCGGCGGCGGCTGCTGCTGTGCGCCAACTACGCCGCGCTTCTCGGCGGCTCCGTGGCGTCCAGCCTGCTGTCCCGGTACTACTTCGCGCACGGCGGGTGCGATCGCTGGGTGGCCACGCTGGTGCAGTCGGTCGGCTTCCCTGTCCTGCTCGTGCCCGTCTATGCCGGCCGGTGCCGGTCCGCCTCCCAGCCCCGGCCGTTCGCGTGGTTCACGCGGCGGCTGCTGGCCGCGTGCGTCGTCATCGGCGTCCTCATGGGCGTCAACAACCTGCTCTTCGCCTACAGCTCCTCGTACCTGCCCGTGTCCACCTCCTCGCTGCTGCTGTCCACGCAGCTGGCCTTCACGCTCGTGCTCGCCGCCGTCATCGTGCGCCACCCGCTCACCTTCTCCAACCTCAATGCCGTCGTGCTCCTCACGCTCAGCTCCGTGCTGCTCGCGCTCCGGTCGTCCGACTCGGCCGAGCGCCCCGACGGCGGGAGCCGAGCCAGGTACTTCGCCGGCTTCGCCGTCACTCTCGGCGCCGCGGGGCTCTTCGCCGCCTACCTGCCGGTGATGGAGCTGGTGTACCGCAGGGCCGTGTCCGGCGGCTTCCGCATGGCGGTGGAGGTGCAGGTGATCATGCAGGCCGCCGCGACGGCCCTGGCGTTCGCCGGGCTGGCCGCGTCTGGCGGGTGGCGGGAGGAGCTGAAGCGCTGGGACCTCTCGCCGGCCGCGTACTGGGCGGTGGTGGCCACGCTGGTGGTGACGTGGCAGGCCTGCTTCATGGGCACCGCCGGGATGGTGTACCTGACGTCGTCGCTGCACAGCGGCGTGTGCATGACCGCCGTGCTGACCGCCAACGTGATCGGCGGCGTGGTCGTGTTCCGCGACCCGTTCGGGTGGGGAGAAGGCCGTGGCCACGGTGCTCTGCGTCTGGGGCTTCTCCTCCTACCTGTACGGTGAGTACAGCAGCGGGCAGCGGGCGCAGGAAGGTGACGCCAAGGTGGCGGCAGCCGCGTCCAACGGCGGCGGCGCCGCGGGACACAAGAGTGGTGGTGTCGGAGGAGGTGCAGTTGAAACCGTTTGATCGAGCTCGCTGGACGCTGGCCTTTTTCATTTCATTTCTAGAGCGCATAGTACACATACATGTTGAAACAAGAATGGAGACGTGAAGTGAAGGAGAAGATGGCAGCACATGTGAAGGGTACATCCATTAACTGTGTCGTATAGCTAGTCGCACAATGCATGTAACATAAACTAGGCATGCATGATACACAAAAGACAAATGTTGTGTACATACTAGTACATAGTGTTGAACAGTCCATGAGAGAAGGAGAGACAAAGGTTGGTGGTGGTGTGGTTGGGTGCTTACTTGTTTGTGAGGTTTAAGGTTTAGTGTAACTGTGCATGGATGGATAGATGGATGGAGTGGGAGGTTCTATACAAAAAAAATGTTACAAGCAAGTACTGCTGCAGTGATGTATTATTATAACTGAGTTGATCAAACAAATGAACAGTTACTTTCTTGGAATTTTTGCCTTCTCTAGATTTCATAAGTATTAATAGCATGAAAAGTTTATATCCATGCTTTTTTAGTTATTTTTGGTGGAGGACTAATGCTACTACTTACCATATTTAAAAGATAGCACTTGTTCAAATAATCTTTTGGAATGTAGCCTTTGCATGGCCTATATGAACTGTGATATGAACAATTTACCATGTTTATTCTTATTTGTAATTAATGTGTTCATATTATTAGAAAAGTATTAATTAATTTTGCTAATCAAATATTGCATGACCGCTAAACTGCACCCATATATTTCCCTATTTAAATGTATGCCATGTGAGGATCACTGTTTGGGTGGTATACATCATCATCATTTGAGTGATCACCAAAGTGGATTGAATCAATTAAATGACATCCAAATGTTAAATATAGGGCTTGTTGGTTGTCCAACTCCGCATAAGAAAATGGAGGCGAAGAATGAAAGGGATGTGCAAGTTGGTTTTTTCCAGAGGAAGAATAATCATCCTCAGAGAATTAAGTCCACACAAACGAAGGTGGACTATGTAGTGCTCATACAGTTAATACTTTACTCCCTCATCCTATCATGCCTCGAGTTATTGGGGTTTGAGGATGCCTCAAGGCATTCGTGAAATGGAAAAGTCGAAGCAACCCAAAAAAGACAGAGAAAAAGGGACATCAAGTGAAGTTGACATTAGCCAATGAGTGATGTTATGGCCATAGTTTTTTTTTTAGTAGCAATTGAACTTGAATCAGTGATCATGACATATGTTTATGTACTGATTAAAACTAACTATTGTCCATTGCTTATCTAAGTTGACATGAAAGGAGAAAACAATTTGATTCTAGGGACAGTGTGCTTAGCTAGTTGTGGCAAAGGAGAGATGTATGGCTTTTTGTTAGAAAATATTGTTGATTTGATAGAGAATGAGGTGGCCTATGGGTGGGAAGTTAGCTTCGTGGTTATGATGTTTTGTGCATCATTTTTGTACTAATCAACTTAAAGCGACGGCGGTGTCATAAAGAAATGCCTGGCGGTTGCAATGGCACAAACCTCTACAGCTAAAGTGTGTGCATGTAATGGTACTATCATTGAAGGATTTTTTTTTTTTGAACAACACAATTTTTTTCCCCTCAATGCATATCTAGTGGCGATGTGCAGGGAGCACATGTCCTTGGGAAAAAAAATTAATTTTCTCTTGTGTGAAGATAAGTTGCCAAGGTTCTAATGCGCCGGTCTTTCTTATTATGTTTTGCCAAATTTATGTTGGGAGTCTAGGACCTAGGAAGGCCACCTATACAAAAAAAAAAAAAAAAAAAAGGAACACCAACTTTGCCAAACCCTATAGTGCACTAAAAAGGTTGCAACCTTTTGCATTTTGAGGAGTTGTGTTACTAGCTAATCAAAGGTATATGATAAACAAAGCAACTGCTATGCTTCATGTGAACATCGCCTCGAAATAAAACAAAAATTCAAAAAAGTGGTGACTTAGCTTGCTAACCGGTAGAAAGAAAAAAAAAAAAGCGTAGACAGGTACGATGCTCACAAATCATCATGAAATTAAAAACACATCATTAGTTTCTATTTGTATAATAACATTAGTAGAGTTTTATTTAATTTCTAGATATTCATGTACGTCACATGATTGGTTTTCATAACTTATCTGTTCTACCTCATCTCATTTATGTTTCCTTGAAAGGACGACAAAGGATTTACCATAAATTATATGACAACTCCCTCTATCAAAACCAATAACCATGACTATAAAACCAAATAACAAACATGATAGTTCATCACAACTTCCTTCTACAAGCTAGTGTGGTGCCCTCCATCTTCAGTTTATGGAACAATTCTTGTATGATTAATAAAAAGAGTACACGCCATTGAATCTTATGATGATATAACGACCAAGAGTATCGAGGTCAAATATAAGGCCTAAAACTTATGATATTAACTAGAAGAGGGAAAATATGCACTGGTGTTATGGAGAACAATAATATATATACAATACCTATAAAATCATGAGATTAATTGAAAAATAAGAGAAATGTGCACCGTAGGGATTTTAGAATGATTTGAACGCCACATATAAATAAAGTATACATATCAAAGACAAGATCTAGAAATCACAAGATTAATTAGAAAAATATGCACCATTAGATTGTACATGACCTAGGAATCATGAGATTAATTTAAAATAAAAGAATATGTAATGTTAGATTTTATGATGATTTAAAATACAAGAACAAATACACTATCCATGGCAAATACAAGGCGTCTCCTCCCGGCTCCCAAACTCTCCCTCTCTCTATATATATGTCTCTCTTCATAATTAGCCTGCTAAGTCATCAAAATTGCTAATGTATTACAATATTAAATACAGATGAAACCTCATTGCTTTAAAACTGACTTAATAGTCTAGCTGAAATCATCATTAACTTTTTTTTTTTTTAAAAAAAACTTCTAGAATATTTGATTCATCGTCGTGCTGCATCTTTATATACTTTCAAGATTTACCTTGTACCATGTCCCCACCATTATTAAGTCCTTTTCAAGATAGAAGATCTTTGACACCAACATTCTTTTTAGCGTCTGATCTTGATCTTGACATATAAACCCAGCACGCAGTGATGTCCACCATCATGAACGACGATAGATAGCCCCAAATTCACCGGTAATTATTCAACGTGTTTCTTACATTTATTTTAATCCAAACTTTCACTTGAATCGTCTTGTCGATGAAGGATGTTCAACATGTTATTTTTTATAAGTGGGCACATGTGTGGTGAGCAAGTACTTGGTCCACGAGCTTTATTCTCCATATGTTCTTACCATGGATCTGCACTCCTCGATCATAACTAAATAGGTATGCTTTCGTAGCCTAATCTTTGAGTAGCCACACACTGTCAAATGCACGAGTACCTTACACAAATGAAAATTCATTGTAGTTACTTATTAACTAGCCTGGTGTGCGGTACGCCTAATCTTTGTTCGCTTCTACTAGTAGGTCAATTGTGTGTGACGCATCCGCGCTGGTGTGGTACGCCTAGCCAGGAGAACAATAATTTGTTGTCCACACGCGCGGTTGCAACAAAAGCCTTGAAACAGGCACTAAAGGCATGGTCGGTCTACGAACGACGTTTTCAGAATATAGAAATGGGCAGCATCCTTGTGTTAAAAGGGGGGGCTGACTCACTTTGCATTTTGTAACACACACACACCCAGAGAGAGAGAAGTGACAATTATATTCTGATATAAGAGAACACTTGGGAAGAATTAGATAGTGGCGGGGGCCAGCACCGGGTCTTATATAGCATTAATTGACACTCTCAAGCTATTTGGTGGCTGGCCTAATCTGGCCAAAAAGATGCCAATTTGTGAGGACATTTTGACTATGCACACTCATGCTGCCCAAGAAAGAAGAAAGCCAAACGGCACGCTATGGATGTACGTACTTGAACAATTTCTCAACTGTTGCCGAGCAATGCAACCACTTGCATTCTGCATTGTCTTCCTTGTCTCTTTGCTGCTATGTTTGTCGTCACATGTGTATGTCTTGTTGTTGTTAGACTTCTTTTTTTATCTTTTTAATAACGGATTTCATTAGTTTGGCCTCTATATCGTGAAGGATATACACAACAAAAAAGGATACAATAGCACTTAGACTCACAACTCAACAAAGAGGAGAATACATAACAAAAAAAGGAAGAAAAAAAAACGACCTCGATCGGCAAATTCCTCATTTTGATGGGTGGAACTCGTCAAGTGTCATTGGGATCATAGCTGCGTCACCTCTGCTGTCATTGGGTTCATAGCCGTCTCACCTCTGCTGGAGTCCTCTGTTGCTACCGTGGCTTGCTCCTGGACTCCCAGACTTCTTTACTTGACCTAGTCGATCGGTGATTAATTTCCCATCGGTGAAGGTAATTTACTGAGGATATTTTCACTTACCTCCAGTAAATGTAAATTCACTGCAGGATATCATTCTCATGCATGGATTTGCTTTATTACGTTTGTGTTTTACTTTTTTGCTAATAAGCCAGTCACAAGGTAGAGCAGCTAGTGCTTTCACGAATTTGTGAACGTTTCATACTAGAAGAGAGCTCGGTAGTAGTTGTCCATCGTGAGAAAGCCGCTTGTTGTTTTCGCCTACAAAGATCCGCAGGACACGCGCGTGCTTTACTGGCACTAACTAGTCAACACTTATCGTCCTGTTCCTGAATAGTGTGCGTGGAAGATTGAAATCAAAATGTGTAGCTCATACCTGCCATTGTCGTCGGTTCCATATATATCCTGTCTACTCAAATGGTTAGAAGCCAATGAACCATCACCTCATGCAAACCCTGAAGATAAAAGAGAAACTGATGCCCTCAGCTTCTTTCTCACCAAAATTAAAAAGTACAGTAAGTGGGAACTAGTATTAAAGAAAGCCATATATATACTTATTAATTCATCTACAATTTTGTTTTCTTTCAGAAGTAGAAATGTTAACGTGTAGTCCATCTACCCCCTAAAATTCAAATGTCAAACTTGAGAAATATAAATTTGACTCATAAGGTGGTGCTTTCTTTATAATAACTGTGACAACTTAAAATCATATATAATCCTATTTTATTTCTCCCTTATCTCAATAATTATATATCTGCCGAGTGGATTATGCCCTGATGGTGTCGCATCCAACCATTCCTCTCCTCTCTAGTCACTGTCGAATCTCTGAAGTTCCATAACACTGAATGGATGTTAGCCTACCAAAGAAGTCAACTGGCTGATAGTGAAGCAAAAAATAAATCCGTACGATATGCAACGTCCTGCTCATGAAAAAGCCTAAGGAAAAGGGTAAGCGTAGAATATAGAAGAAAACATTCTTATAAAAGATTCTTCAACTGTTGCTGCGTGACCAACGTTACATCAACATAGAATTAATCCACCAAATTATAGTTTTCCATGTGAAGCGGTCTAAAGATCAAGGTGTTAGGCGTAACAATTGTTTTTTTTAAGTCCAATGGAACAATGAAATACTTTGTGCAGCATAATTAAGCTAATTCTCATCGATCAAGTAATCACAGCATTAGTGGATGTTACAATAAGCCTAATTACTACACTGCACAAAGTAGACAATGACGAGCTGAGCCACCCTGCAAGCGAAAGCTAGGTTTGGATCAACAAGCCTTGGCTGTAAGTTTATTATATATCTGCCCCTTAACCTATACCCAGGCGCGCAGTGCACATAAAACAACAAACTCTCTGTCTCTGATGACATTATTGGTTCGTGAGCAACCTGATATTTTCTAGTGCACGATGACGCGGCGATGAGCAGAAAATGTCGAATCAACCACACGCGTGCGTGTGAAATTTCCCGCTGATAGGACCGGCTGTGCGCACGCAATGACACCACCACCACGTACACGGCCTATAAAATTTTCGTCGTCGTCCAACCACCACCGCCGTGGGCGACGACGCCAAAGACCTCATCACGGTACCTGCTGCCTAAGCTTTTCTAGGAACAATCGACCAACGCCCGGCCCTTCCTGCCAACCAAACCCGTCCATATATATACAGGCTTGCAAATTGGACACCAGATCGAGCTAATAAACAAGCAGACAAACAAGAAGAACATCTTGTGCTAGTCTGGTACTGATCTGTGTGCTCCTCTCTCTTTCTCGATGACTCCTGCTTAATAATCTATCTATATATATAACCTATATATATGGGGCTGTGCAGTGGGTGGATGCAAGTGGGGGTAATGTTAGTTGTTTGTTGCATGGAATAACTAATACTATGCTTCCTCGCAATGCAATACGATATCTGCACAGATTGGCAGGGTAAGTTTAGTGTCAACTAGGGCAAAAGCGACATTCTCGACCTTCCCTAAATTGGCTTTTGCACGCACAATAATTGATGCCCATGCATGGCGACCTGGTGTTTTTGTAATGAAGATTCTCTAGACGCATTGGAAGGCTCATAAATTTCAGTTTATTTTGCCACATCACTCAGAAACTGATGTGTTCTAGTCAAGCTTTAAAAAGTTTTGAGACACAATCGATATAGTATCTTATACAAAATATTAGGTTTGAAATAAAACGTATGCATGACAGTCACATATATATCTCGATTATTTGTGCATCTTGAAACTTTTATGCTCTTGCTCTCTAGCACACAAAAATTGCTACATATTATTTACAAATATTAATTTTCTCTTTTTTGAGAATATTTACAAACAATTTCTAATACCACATAGTGGCCAAAGACATATTCCCAAGCTAGGCCACACATCATTGTCCATATTGACTAGTATCATTGACTCTAGAGAGCAGTGAATTAATATCCCTATGTTCCAAATTATAAGTCGCTTTTAACTTTTTTTAGTTCATCTATTTTGCTATGTATCTAGACATATTGTTATATCTAGATGCATAAAAAAATGGATATACCAAAAAATTTAAAGCGACTTATAATTTGAATGGAGGGTCCTCTTTATAGTTAAAAAGGTAGGGTTTAGCGTATTATATTATAACCTAGCTAGATCAAATTACCTTCAATTCAATTTAATTTGATTCATCCTCCATGTCCAATTTCGCAGAGATTGATTAATTATTTTATATTACTACACATATCGTCACTCCATCAGCTGCTGAAAAGGATATATATTTTTTGTAACCGATACAAACTGATGAGCCAGCTGTCATTTGCACTCACTATGGGTAGTATGGGTAGCACTAGGCACTAGTGTATGAGCACATGTTCTGTGCCATTCTTTATGTTAATTTCCTAGATTATATGTTTAAACAGGAGAGCTAGAACATGATATATATTCTAACTGTAACGTAACCAAACATATACACACACACATATATGGTCCAAATTAAAATACACACCTGAAAATTGCATGTGTGTACTGTAGGCATATATAGCTAGCACAGATGAAACGTACTAAAGTAAGTACACAAACAAACGCATCACAATCAAGTGCCCCCAGGCCATATATATAATGGCCACTAGAATCGCACGACGAGAAGGAAAAAGGCTATGTACATGTACACAGACAGCAGCAATTGTCGATCGTTGTCGTGGGAATCGCACAATGCAAAGGGAAAGAAAAGCCAGCGGATCGGAACTGCACCACAATAAGCATGAAGAAAAGGCGAAAAACCTTGTCTCCACGGAAAGAAAAGACTTTCCATACGCATCGATCCAGAGTCCACAACCACAACCCTTGTGGCCGCCGGAGAGGCACTCATCATCAGCTAGCGGATCGAGACGACACCACCACCGATAAGGCATGCTGCATCTAGTACCCGGCCGTGTCGCGAGCTGAGAGCTCGACACATCAGTGCATCACCGGGCAGATGAAGCCAAACCCCGTGGTGATCTCCTGCCGAGCCAATATAATCCCTTTTGCATGCAGGTACCAACGGAACGAACGATACGATCCCCGGCAGCAGATACGGTCTCTCCCTCTCATGGTCTGTGCTGTATAATATAATATATATACTACTGGCGCATCACTCTTGCTGTCAATGATCGATGATGCTTGCTGTCAAGGTCTAATTGCATGCGCAAACAATGCGAGAGAGAGAGAGAGAGAGAGAGAGCAACTGGGCATCTCTTTTTTCCAAGGAAAGCGAGATGGGCGCAACCGATTGGAGGAATAACAAGAGAGCAATCATGGCGCCGGGGATGGAGTTGTTGGTCAGAGTTGGATCGAAACAGCGACGAATATTCATTTACACACACACACAGTTCCCCCCTCGATCTCTGATCGACAGGAAGGAAGCTAGAGACCGAGGCGATCGAACACGATATATAGATGACGACGACGGTATAGAGTAATCGGCGCCAAAAGGACTCTTCTGTCGTCTGCAGATGGCTGATGGCACCTAATTTGCATTCATTCATGTATATATGTATTGGGGCCGGGGACTAAAATATGCGAGTGATCTGCTGCTGTTGCATCTGAATAAAGTAATGTGGATCGATCGATCGATTAGCTTGCACTGGCGATGGAAAGCAGTGTCGGGCCGGGGTCAAAGACGAGTGAGTAGTGAGTGTGAGCGAGAATCCTATGCGCTAGCTGGGGTGGTTTAGCTAGGTTAAACAAACAAATAAGCCGCCACTACATGTGATACGAATTGTAGGAAAGCTGGGGCAAATCCTATCCTAAATTCCTGTCCGGATAGGACTAGCTTGCACGCACGTACGCGTTAGCTTTCAGATATAGATGCATTTGTGCACTTGCAACGGATGGAAAGAAATTGTTAAAACCTAATCATATTGTCGGACAACAAGCTTAGCCAGAGCAGCGAGATGTACAGTACATGGTATCACAGATCGGCACGGCGTTAGATCAGGAGCGTGCCAAATGGCCAACACGGAGGATGATCGATCGATTTAGCACACTGGTGGGTGTGGGACGATGGATGTGGACGCGCAGTTATTGGACACTATGGGGTGTGAGGAGGAGATCTTCTCATAGCATCTGGATTCTGGAAGTGGTGCTTCTTGGTTACCTTTGCCGTACACTAATAAAACACCATCATTGTATTATGTATAGGCACTAGCAATTAGAATGCTCCACCTGTGTCTGTTGTGGTTACGTTAGTGGATTGCACGCACTGTTGTCGATTAGTAGTTGTTGACATAAAGCCCTCATGTATCTGTGAGTAATTAGCTAGAGATGTCTTAATTCTCATAGCGCAGTCTGCGTCATGAGAAAGCGTTTCTCGCGTATGTAATCTGAACTCCAGCTCCTCCTTATTAATCAAAGCCGGGAAACCGGATCTTTCAAAAAAAAACATAAAGCCCTCATCATGGGCTAACCACTCATCCACATTCCATAGCATCCGCAGTCCGGCCCATAGTTCGTTACTCGCACTTCATCAGCCCACCAGGCACCGCGTCCGTTCCTGAGCACTAAGGGCCTAACCCATCGAAACACGCAAGAGGCCCAGTACAAATCGCTCCATACCCGATGCCGGCCTGGATCCATTAAAACTGACGTGGGCGAACGAATTCCCCGACTCCCGTCTAGGCCCAGGCCCAGCCACCTTACCGACTCCAGGAGAATCCAGCCGACCCACTTCCACGGTTGGCCCCTCTCGACTTGTCGAGTCTTCCCTGCATCCGTTCCGTCCCCCGGCCTCTCGCGCATCCACCGCCACCGCGCCGCGCCGCGCCGCGCCTTCCATGAAGGACCCGTTCGAGGCGGCCGTCGAGGAGCAGGACTCGCCGCCGGAGTCGCCGGCGCAGCCCGAGGAGGAACCCGGCGCCGGGGGCCGGCGGACGACCCCGAGGACTACGACGGCGGCCCGCGGGGGCCGCCCCCGCGCCAGCCGTCGGCCCCAGCGTCGCACGCAGCCGCAGCAGCAGCAGCCGCGGCGGCGGCCAAGGCCAAGGGCCGGGTCCAGAGGGAGCAGCAGGAGGATGACGACGACGAGGAGGACCAGATGGAGGTCGACCTCGAGAAGCTTCCCAGCAGCACTGGCGACCCCGACAAGCTCGCCAAGATGAAGTTCGTGCCTGATTATGCCTTGCCTGTTCAAATTTTTAATCTAGAAAACTGACACTGCCTTGCTATCCATACAAATTCGCTGGTTCTTTCGTAATTCGAATAATTCTCTGAGGACTAGATATGCATTTGAGGTACTGCAAGCCAGCGAACCCTAATTATGCCTAGGTTATCCACACAGAGATTGATAATAATAGAGATAGAGATGCAAAGAAAATGAGTGACAATTCCTTGCCTTACTGCTGGTAGTGTTTCATTGATTTTCCTTGTGCCGTGATTAGATAAATATGAACAAATAGGTGTGATTGTGAATAGATCAGCAAGTCAGTGAACACTTACTCTGCTTTTGTTAAACAGACAGAATTGAGAAGCCAATTACACATAACAAAACTAGTAGCTGTCAACGAATCATGCTACCAGGTCAATACATGTGTCAGCATCATTAAGCCCTTATCTTTTCGTGTGACTGCTTGATAGTAGGCTTGTTTCCATGGTCCTTTGTATTTTAGAAAATTATTTTTTAGACCTACTACTATGTAGTGGTGGTTGCTCAGAAAAATATTGTGGTTCACACCTGTGAGGCTGTAATTTACTAATTTATATTCCCTAGTACATAAAAAATTATTCATACTTTCTTATGATTGAATACTAAATTCTATGTCTATCTTCTAACTCTGTCCTTTGTCAGTGCTATACTGTCCCAATTTACAGAACAGCAGATGAACCGTTATGAGTCATTCCGAAGATCTGGATTTCAGAAATCTAACATGAAAAGGGTATGACTTCTCTTATTAATCATAGAAATTGTAGGGAAAATGAAAGGCCCACCTACAAGCTAGGGGGTTCCAAATACCCATCTACAACTCCATTCCTTACACATAACAGTTGTAGATGTGAGACTGTAAGGAATTGAGATGCAAGTGGATATTTGAACTTTGATATCCCCTGACTTGTAGGCGAGTCTTTTCTATTTTCCCTAAATTAAATGATATAAACTCGTGCATTATTTACATTTGTCCTAGTATTCCTCAATGATTGAATTTGTAAATGAATATATGCATATAGAGCAGATATTTTATGTTCTCGAATGCACTATTAATGGTAGTATTTTAAGCCAACTTAGTGCATTATTTACATTTTTTTTCATTTCAAGTAATGGAAAATTACTTTGCTCTAGATGCCTTATATGAAACATACTGAGATGGCAATGTATGTTACATGTATTGATTTTTTCTTTCCTGTAAAATTGCTTGCATAACAACTTTTGGGTAGTTTTTAGCTTGCTTTCTTCGTCATGCTGTACTCTTGAAAATTTTATGCCCATACCGATTAATAAGTAGGAAGAGGGTGTGCCGACAACAAATTTGAATCTTTTTTGTCATGTACTCCGTATTTGCTATTCAGTAACTCAAATCAGTCTGCGGGCAGATGTGCAGTCTGCAGTGTTGATCCATATTGTGTTTACTTACAGCTATTGGTTGGCATCACTGGAAGTCAGAAGATTTCTATCCCTACATCAATTGTGGTATCAGGAATAGCGAAAATGTTTGTTGGTGAGCTAATTGAAACAGGCAAGTTCAAAATGCTCGTGTTGTTTACTTTGTTTCTATGGAATCCAATCTGCTACGGTGTTTCTGAATTGTATATTTTGTACTTTGTCTAAGCATGATAACCCACACCCAACTGTAATTTAGATTGGCTTCTGTTCCTTTTAAGTAATCAACGGTCCATTTTCTTCTTTCCACCTCACTATATTACAAGGAACTTGCTAGCGGGCTTTGTAGGTTTCAACAAAAGTCTTCAGGATAGCTTTCTTGATTGTTATTTTCTCTTAACAAATTCATTGTGTGTATTGCAGCAAGAGTAGTTATGACTGAGAGGAAGGATTCAGGACCTATTAGGCCTTGCCACATCAGGGAAGCATACAGAAGATTGAAGCTTGAAGGGAAGATCCCACGGCGATCTGTTCCTAGGCTCTTCCGCTAGAATTGAAGCATGTATATCACGTCAGTCAGGAGTCAGGAAAGATGTGGAACACTGCGTTTCCCCTTGTACTAACTGCAAAACTTGTGTACCCTAAAGCAAGGCCCCCATTTGGCAGGGTTTCTGGTTCTGGACAGAATTCCGACCATACGCTCCCAGTTTCTGTAGAGAAACCCTGCCAAATGGCATCTCGTCTTTAGAGACGGAAATGGGAACCTAAATCCCTGCTACGGAGCGTAAATCGTCTGGGCTTGTTTGTTATATGTACTGGCTGTACATTTAAGTTGAGTGGCGTAATGTATAACTTTTCAGTACTAGAGCGGGTGTTAACATTTAGTTGCTGCTCTTAAAGGTACATTGCGCCCACTTTCTCTTTTATTTGGACTGGCTAGCCTTGACAAGTGACAAGGCCACAAGGAGCTCAAGAGAGAATCCAGGTCAGCTGGTTAAGAGTTCCAAACTGCTTCCAAGATCACTAGACCAGAACCAGACAGTGCAAGGATGTTTTGACTTGTCGATGTGATACCAGCTGCTCAAGTGCTTAACAAAAGAATAGCTCCATTCTGACTTTCTGGGATTCCTTGACCTAGATCACGGCAGATGCGCCCGGGATTGGTTCGATGAGATCATGACGGATCTGCGGGGCACGTGGCCAACGGAACAGTGTTTAGTTGGTGAAATATTTGGGGTTGGGCTACTGTAGCACTTTTCGTTTGTATTTGGTAGTTATTGTCCAATCATGGACTAACTAGGCTCAAAAGATTAGATCCGTCTTTTTCGGTCAAACTGTGCAATTTATTTTTTATTTAACTGCATTTAATGTCTTATGCGACAAAAGATTCGATGTGATGGATCAGAAGACTTTTTTTAGGTTCACTTTTCACCAACTGAACACACCTGTGTGTGCCCTCACGGGCCTGCCTTTTGTCAGACGAAGCATGGAAGCAGTGATCAAAACACTTGTCGCATGGAAGCGTTGGAAGCGTTTTTGAGCAGCGACGACATTCCTGGTCCGAATGATCAGAGGGAAGTCAGGAATATGCAGCGGGATTTGTGGAGAGATGAACGGCTTTGGCGACGCCACCCCAGGATCTTCGCCGATTGATGCCAATTGCCAAGGATGATGTGCAACGTATAGGTGCGGTGCAGGCAAAGGATACCTTAATTTCGTGCTGTGCCAAGCAAATCAAGCACAGGGAAGGGGGGGAATGACCAGAAGGTTGCATACGCCTTGTGTTATTGCGATCCTGTCCCCTACCCCCTGCTGCTTGGAGGCAGGCAGGCAGCCAACAAGCAGGGTTGTTGCTCGATGCTTTGAGGACCCAGCGAAACCTTGATGAGAAGGATGTAGAAACAGGAGGGAGGGAAGCATCCTCGTATCATGACCTCACAGGGAAAGGACCGGGGACTGTACATCCAGATCGAACTTTCTCAGGATCGTCATAGACAAGCGAACACGCTGAAGATGGATGAAGGACGAGCGCAGGAGTTGTGCGAGTTGCCGTAGGCGAGGCGGCACCGACCACCGAAGTCTGATGAATCGCACAAGGATGCCTACTTTCTGTTGCTCCGTTTCAGAGCTAGTACAAGGAAAGATCGAGGAAAACAATAGCCAGGAGCAGCAAAACGTCGACAAGGTCGATGCCTGCTGGCCGCTACTCCACTCCAGTTAATGTTGGGCCATATAAAAGTACAAAACCAAGAGTCAAAAGAGAAGCAGGACAACTGACAAGGAGCTCCGGACGAGAGTGATCTGGCGGATCTGGTGTTGCGCACGGCGTGACGAAGCGAAAGGAGGCAACAACTAGCCAGGCGCAGCAGCATGTCGCGCATCCTTTGCGTGAGAGGGCGAGCGAGAACGAGCGCTCTCGCGTGTGCGCTGCAGGTTCGCCCAGCCGTTTCACGCAAAGCGACTTGCGGGCGAGACGCCGAAGGAGTCCCGGACGACGGGCCTTCTGAGGACGACGGATCGGAGCGCGCCGATCGACGTTTTCTCTGGTACAAATACACAAGTCTTGCAGAGTTGCAGGTGCGTGCCCGGAACAACCGCTGGCCTGACTCATGTCTGCTGTTCCTTCTCGGTCCACCGACACACGAATCGCTGCCTGCGCAACGCTCTGTTTCCAGATCCTTCCTCAGCGCACCTCAGCGCACGATCCTCTTCGTCTGGCGCGCATGCGCTGCCCACCGACACCTCTATCTATCCGGCTCACGTCTTGCGCGCCTGATTAACGCAGGAGGCGGGGCGGTCTCTCGACGGCTCCGGCTCGCGCTCAGCCGCCGTCCTCCAAACTTTAGAACCAGGGACAGGGAGCAGCTGGTGAGTAGTCGCTGCCGTCCGAAGCCGGACGGACCATATTACTCTGCTGGTAGCAGTTTTCTCTCGAAGAAGAAAGGATGAAACAAGAAACGAAAGAAACAGTGCCCTGTCTTGCTCCCTCTTTTTATAGCACTCACTCATGAATGACGACGGGAGAGCGACAGACGGGCGGCGGAGCAATTTGGCTTTCCACCCTCCGACTCCCCAATCGCCGCCGTCGTTGCCCTGGATGCCATGCCTGGAACCAAGACTTGCGACTTGCCGGTGCTTCAACGCAGGGTCGGCATCTCCACCATGCCAAGCTAAGCTCCTAAAATAAAAACCCACATGGACATGGTGCAACCGTGCAATCCAACCTCTTTGGCTGGATCTAGTGGTTCTCATCGAGATCTCAGCCGCTGAGTCCGCGACAAAGCGTCTGCCTTTTTTTATTTAGCCGGAGCCGGAGGGATGCAAATAAACAAGTCTGAAGTGATGGCGTACCAGAATATTTTTCACATTTCCTTTCCCAGGAGACCAACTCGCACTGTAAAGTAGTAGAGGGCCAGGCCCATGTCCTTCAGAGAAGCCCAGTCCAACAACTTGTCACCCTTAAGATAATAACACTGTAAACCGAACTAGTAATAAAACTTTCACGTTGCTTTCGAGACCCGAGTCACCGGTGTAAATTACTGCTGTGCTATTGGGAACACTGTACACTAAAAATACAAAGTAATAGAACTTTGACGTCCCTTTCCAACTTGGTGTCATTTTCAATTCATCGTCACCAGCGGAATCGAATTCCACGTTGTTTCAGGTCGCAAGGAAGGAAAGTGCATGGGACAAGAGAGGCAAGAGATTTGACTGCGTGGGATATATATAGATGGACCGCAGCTCACACACAGCTACCAAACCACCAAATTAGCCTCGCCCTCAGCGGCCGCGGAGAGAAGAAAAAAACACGCAGCTCAGTTCACGACCACCGCCACACAAATTTCACTGCCAAAAACACAGCCAGTGTGGCACGCAGCATCGTTCTCCCATCGACGCTTCCCAGGGCGGGCGGCAGCGGCGGCGGCTCAAGGCGATGAGCGCCGGCGACCTCTTTGCCCTCAGCGCCTCCTCCCTCTTATCTTCCTATTCTCTTTACACTCTGACTGGTGATGAAACACAACTCCCTCCCGCTCTCTCACTCTCCCCTGTTGCCTAGCTACCAGTGATCGATCCTTCTTCCTCTTGCACCCATGGCTGATGATGGCTGCACCTCCATCTTATTGCCCTTTTGCAGCCTCATTCGACAGTCACTCCGAGTCGCTGTCCATGCTCTCCATCCCTTTCAGGCCTCTTCTCTTCTGCAGGCCAAATACAAGGAGATTGATGTCAGTTAGTGCAAGCCATGCTTATATAGTGCACAAACATCAATTGGTAGTTGTTGCAAGCAAAGACCTACTTCTTTTTTTTTTTTTTTTTTTGCGTGTGGTAAAGGCAAGACCGAGATCAGGTCATGTGCATAGAAACAGTATTCTAACAAACGCAGTCCACCACAGCCTTTGTAGATTAATTAATTAATAAATAAATAATTAGAGTTCATGTTACAAGATTCGAGCTGGTCCTGCTATTGACAAATCGGCCGGTCCAATTTGCCATCAGAATAAACAGGGGGAACCAACGATGTGATACAAAGACTGGAGCACCAGCCTTTTCTTCTTTTTTCGATGGTTAGGATTCCAAGCTCTATCCGGACCACAATCATGTGGTCCCAACCAGCGACAGATACGTACCAGGAACCCACTTGTCAGTGGCTCAGCTCGACAATCCCAAAGACTCACCTGACAGGTGGGTCCCGTACTAGCAGACCGCAATAAGTAGATGTCCCGTCCCGTACACAAGCAAAAAAAAAACACAGGCACGGTGAACCCCATTGGTGGTACGATGTTTGTATTAGTGCGCCCGTTGTGCACTAGCGTGTGTTTTGTTTTTGCTTGGCAAAGGCAAAGTAAAGCACAATACGCCATGGCAGCATAAATATATATAAATAAATGAAGCTAAACCTAGAAGACTCCTCAGGTTAAGGGCACACATCCATCTCCTCCACGTCCACACACACGGCAATAAAGCCGCCGCGGAGCAAATAAACTAGTGCTGGTGCACGGTCATCAATGAGGACACGGAGCATCACGGGTCATGGGCCCCACGTGAGGCGTGCGGGCCCCACCTCTTGAAAGAAAAGGGCAACCACATTTTCCGCCCGCTTTTCAGCTTTGTTTTGCAATTTGTTCGCACCCAATTCCTAAGCGATTTTTTTTTTTTTCCTTTTCCTTTTATTCTTTTTATATCCATACAAAAAGGAAAGAAAAAGGTTTTAGAAATTATCGTCGCTGAATAAGCTGCAGGAACTGAAATCGTCGAGCAGGCCAGATCAGGGTAGTAGTAGTAGAAAAATGATTTTGGATTTATACCTTCTTGACGCATTTCTTCTCCCGCACCTCGTACCGGCCTTTCGTCAAATCTGACAACCACATCCCAGGGAAGACAAACTGCATGATAAAAGCAGCAAGGGGAAGCACATGTAAGCTTTTTTTTTTTTTTTGCGACGAGACGAGAAGCGAGATCGGATCGGGACGGAACAGGATCAGATCGAGCTCTGAGGCCAGGTAGTTGTATTACTTGGAGGGTCTTGTCCACGTTCTTGGCCCTCTTCTTGGGCCGTTGGGGCAGCTTGGTGCCCTTCATCGCAAGGAAATCGTCTTCCTTCTCCTTTCGCGACAGCGAGATGTAGATCCGCGGCAGCTCGAAGCGCTCCACGCCCAGCTTCTCGCCCACGGCGGCGGCTCCGCCGTTGCTGGTCAACGGCGAGTCGTGGTGGTGGTGGTGGTGATAGTTCTTGGATTCCATGTGCAGGACGGCGTCCATGGCGGAGGACTTGTGCCCCTTGTCCGGCGACGACCGCTTCTGCGCCGATCGCTCCTCGACGGACCTAAAAAGAGACAAGAATGAATGTTAATGATGATGCGATTGCGGGGTCGTGGTGGCGGTGGTTGGCAAGTTGAGGAAAAAGGAAGGGTGGGTCGGGTGGTGGATTGCTAGTACCGCGCCTGCCTACCAGAGCTTGAGGCTCTCAATCCTACCCTCAAACAAAGAAGGTGGATGCAAAGAGCTGAGGCTCTCCAATCCTACCCCTCAAACAAAGAAAGGTGGATGCAAAGAGCTCCTGCTCCTGCTGTCCATGTGTCTACTACATAGAAAGAATGGATAGGAAGTTGAGATGTGTATATTTATAACCCATCTACTCTACCTCTAGTCTAGTGCAACAGACAGATATCCTAAATATGCAATTCATTCATTCATACCATTGAAATCATCCCAAATTCCCAACACCCAAAAAACAACTAGATTAATCGAAACAATCCGCCGAAACCACTCTTAACCGAAGAGTACAGTACAACCTACAACCATGGGATCTGTGAACAACAGGATAACATGGCCCCAACATGATGCAAACAATAATGTGTGACAAATACGGCTACTGCTTTCTCTCGCCACATATCCACGGACCAGAAAGGTAAGGTTACCGTCGACACTGCAGATCCAGACACACAACTTTACCAAAAGTCATAATAATACTACAACATAATATAATAATAATAATAAATGCATTTATAATAACCAGAAAATACCCAAAAACAACTAAAACAAAACAGATCCAGATCGAATCGGTACTAAAAATATTCTGACAAAATCTACACTTCGATTACATATTATATATATTATATATAATAAATAAAACCAAGCAGAAATGGTGCGATGAGTGAGAGGAAAAGAAAGGAAGGAATATCTTCTCCTTACGCTGCTGAAAGAAAGATGTGGCGGTACAGCTCACCAAAACCAAAGGAGACCGGCCGTGCCGAGCCAGCCCGAGGAGAAAAATAAATATAAACGCTACAGCGACGCCCACGGCACTACGATCTCCCCCCTCCCTCCCTCCCACCCAAAGAACGCCACCACGACTCCAACTACTCTGTCAAAGTGTCAAGTCGTCATATGGGAGCACGGCAGGCAGCGCTAGTTTCAGCAAGGGCAAAACCGGAAACACCAACAACAAAAAAAGGTCGTCGAGGCAAACGAAACGAAGAGGGAATAGATAGGGAAACGACGCACGCGTCGGATACCAAGGGAAAGGGAGGCGTCCAGGGCATCGTCGTTACCTGTGGTGGTGGTGGTGGTGGGGCGGGTGGTGGCTGCCGGCGGCAGCGGTTGAGGCGGAGGCGGATGCG
The DNA here is from genome assembly GCA_015847255.1 of Hyparrhenia diplandra. Classification (NCBI taxonomy): domain Eukaryota; kingdom Viridiplantae; phylum Streptophyta; class Magnoliopsida; order Poales; family Poaceae; genus Hyparrhenia; species Hyparrhenia diplandra. Next base: position 50,889 of record JADLZK010001530.1, on the reverse strand, counting down.
CGGGACGGGAAGGTGGACGCCGACCGCAGGTTGGACCCGCGCGTGTAGGATCCGGCGGCGGTCGTCGTCGGCGGCGGCGGCATGAGCTTCTCCGCGGGCGCCGACGCGCGCCGCTGGATCTTGACCCCGCCGCTGCCGATGGCAGACTGCCGGCGCTGCGCGGACGGCGCGGCGGTGGCCGAGTCGCGGCGGCAGCGCGACCGCTTGTTGTGCCCCCACTGCAGCAGCACGTCGCCGACGACGGCGCCGCCGCCGCCGCCGGTGGAGCTCGGGAGGCGGTGTCGGAGGAGTCGGAGGTGTGGTGGTGCGCGTGCTCGCGCGCTGGGCTCCGGCCGGCCGCAGCCGAGGAGAGAGGCGCCGGCTGAGGCGCGCGGGCGCGCAGCGGCTTGGACTCGTGCGGGGACGCCGCGAGGTACGTGGCGAGGCGGGAGCCGTCCGTGGCCACGGCCGGGGCGTCGTCGTCTCTGGCGAAGGAGGATCTGGACGCCTGCTTCCTCGGCACGCCGCCTCCGCCTCCGCCACCGCCACCGCCGCCGTTGCCGAGCGGGAGGCAGTCCGGCTCAGCCTTTGGTACCTGCAACGAATCAAGAGGCGAGTCGAGTCTTAGCGATTTCCATCCGACAAGGAGATCCAGTGCAAAATGCAAGTGACAGACAGATCGCTCGCTCCGTCGGTAGCGGCTGTGAAACGAGCAATCGAACAGATCGATCGCCGGCCTCAGCGCTTAGAGACAGATAACAGAACGACCGCAAAATTCCCACATGAACAGCTCGTCGAAACAGAAAAGCGGGGATGAACGGAGTAACAAAAACCATTACGAACTCCGGAACTCGGAAGAGAGAGAAGGCTGCCGCCAACGAAACCAGAAATTTTACTCCGGCGGCGGTGTGATAAACTACATGACTGGTCTCATCTCCTGACCAGAAAACAAGGATCGAAGGGTGCAAATCCGAAACAACAAATGGATGGCATGTTCTTATCCAGAAACAGCCGGGAAAGCAGCGGAATTTGGGAGACGGCCAGAAGAACGCGGCGTCGAAGAACGAAAGAGTCAGCACGGCCGCTGGAATTGGCGAGACCGGCATCGAGATACATAGTACGGATCAACCAAACTGCAACAAGAACATGAATCGAAACACCATATGCCGACAGAGAGCGGAAACATCAGGCGGATGGAGAAAGCAAATCCTTCAACAACCCAAGGAAATTTGACAAGGCCGGTCAGCTCTGGCCGGCCGGCGGCGAAGGAACAAATCCTTCAACAACCGAAGCCGGAGAGACGAAACCAAAGGAGAACGAAGACAGAGATAAGAAACCAAAGACAAACAACGCAGAGGAGTCGAAAACATGTTGCACTTCGATCTGCAACGAGAACCGCCGCAAAATAACCGAGGAACCAAATGAACAGAGAGGGGAGGTGAGAGGCCGGAGATCTGCCGGCTACCTCATCATGTCCAATGCCGGAGCGTCTCTGAGTCTGAGGGTGCTCGGCGACGCGACGTCTCTGCCAATCGCGTGGACCTCGACGGCGCCACGCATCAAAAAATGGCCTCCGCCGGCCGCCGCAGCCGTCGTCTCGTCTTCTTCGTTCTCCAAACCAATTACTCTCCTCGTTCGTTCTTGGTCTACGTCTCAGTAGATAGACACGAGAAATAAGATGCCGAGAAACCGGCAGGGAATTGTTGAGAAGCAAAATTGTGAGAAGAGAGGGGGGATGGGAGGGGAGGAAGAAGAGAAGAGAAGAGGCAGCAATGGCGATGGGAAGCAGCGGCCGGGTCCAAATAGAGGATTTATCTGTTGCGCTCTCCCCGCTGTGCCCTCGAGCATGGCTCACCAATCACCCTTCTGCCACCGCTCCTCCTCTCCCCAAACTGCCCCCGGCGCGGATCGTGGCAGTTTGGTGATTAGGGAAGGACTCGAGGGGCTGTTACGTAATTGTAGGCACGAAGATCCGAGCGGTACGTGCGGCGGCCTCCTCTCTTGCACTGCAAGACAGCGGGAGGAGTTCGGTTTCCAAACTGGCGTAATGGCGTCGCCAACATGTTCGCTGACAGGTGGACCCGACGTCCTGGCGGGCCGCGATGTCAGTGACTGGCGTATTCGGTGAGCACGCTGCTCGTGTGTTTACACGGATGGTGGTGTGTGTGCGTGAGATCACGCGCCGCGTCGACGGTGAATGCCACGTAACGCCCGCCGTGTTGACGTGCACGCCTACACCCACTGAGGTTGGGGCCCTCTAGGTTTAGTACTGCTGGGCCACGAGTCAGCGAGACGGTGTCTCGCCTGCGTGATCGTCGATGGTTTTAAAGGGACGGGCGGGCGGGCGGGATGAGGCTAGCTCGTCGTCGCGTGTACGTACGGTGGATGCGACTCATCGCTTGACTTCCTTGGGGGCTTTGGCGGCCTGCGGCACCAGCAGCACGTGAGGATGCTATTGGACGGGCTGCCGTGACCGGCACAGGCGCACAGCCCGGCTTTGGATCCGGAACCGGGACTGGCAGGATTTGTCCTGGGTTTCGGGTTTGGCTACGGAGCTGGTGCAAACTTTGATTGAAAGGAGACAGACACTAACATCAAAAGTTCAAAACAGTTTTCATTAAGTTCAAAACAGAAGATGAGAAGACCGTCTTAGATCTGGTATTTTTTATGGGAAATACATATAGCTAATATAAAATATAAAAAAGCTTAGCACCAAACGACATTAACAAAATTGTACTATTCATATGTTAACAGATTCTTTTATTATTGTTAGGTTTTCATATACTTGATTGTACTTTCGGATTTATGCTACGACTCAATACTAGGTCGCATTTATAAAAAATGCTTCTAGACACACTGAAAAACCCTTGTAAACACCTTCTCCATATTACAGTTAGAGGGGAAACCTCCAATATACCAACCTCAAGTATGGCATATCTATATAACTTCCTAAACCATGGTACGGTTGAGTTTACTCCCCCGATTATTTTAGTTGGCACAATTTACCTCTATTTGTCGGGAACTCACTTATCGACTCCCCAAACGGTACTATAGGAATCTATACTGAACATTCCGCTCTTGTTAAGGGATAAATTAGAGCGAACAAAAAGTTAGGGGTAGTAAATTGAACAAACACTAATTTAGCTTTGTTATATGAACATAAATAACCAATACTTGGAGGTAGTAATTTGAACTTTTTCTTACAATTTTTATTGAAAACCTAGTACATTCAGACAATATGAAGATTTTTTGAAGAAAGTGTGAATAATCATTGTTGATGTTTTGAGGGAACTAGTAGAGTTGGGAAAACAGTTATTACGTATAAGGACCTACAAAGTTTTTTTTTTTTTTTTTTGAGAATGACACAAGACCGCACACAACACGCACGCACACTCACCCCTATGAACACACGACGCAAACCCTACCCCCTATGAGCACCTCCTCCAAGGACCGAAAGCACCCTAGATTCTCGAAGTCACCATTGGCGCCTTCGCCGACGGAACGCCGCTACCACTTAATGCATAACGAAAATCCTAGGAAAATCCCGGGAAAAGGTGCGAAAGCACCGAGATTTGAACCCCCGGTGGGTAGCGTCCCACCGGATCGTCCTACCATTGGACTACAAGCCAATTAGTTGACCTATACTAAGTGTCGTCCTCTTCGCCAACAACACCTGGACAACCTTTCAAGATGCCACCTGAATACTTCATTAGCGCAAGACACAATATCTTGATTTCCCCGATTGCATAAATGAAGGGGCTTGAGGTCGCTACGGAAAATGGCTACGATAAAGTTATCCTTGAGGTGGACTGCAAACGGCCTAAATACGATGCTAGATGGTGATGATGGTTTGAGGTCGACATCGGTGGCCTTTGTTTCAACATTACAAAGCTAGGTAGGAGTTTTGTTGACTTTATGTTGTGTGGGTTCGTAGGGAAGCTAACTCAGTGGCCATTTCTATGCAAGTATGGTGTGGGACCGAACACTCTTTGTTATGGTTCGACTATATCTTTGATTAGTGGTCGGGGTTAGCAGCCGTTTGATTGTACTCCTATTGTATTAATGAAAGCTTTGCAATGCACAAAAAATATACACGTATGGCCGCCACACTCAGGATTCAATCTGAACATGATGGTACAAAAATCAGCGAAGTCATTCATCAGTCATCACAGATAATAAATTAAGAAGTTTGTTACCCATCACTAGTTTAGAATCATCCATAACCAATATGCGATAAGGGAACCTGCAGGTGACTATCTTACCAACCTAAGTTGAGAATCCTACATTACGAGTTAATTCTAACTAGTAACAACTGGTCACATTTGCCCAATGCTCATATTTCTTATATTAATAAAAAAAATAAATATAGTTTTCATAGATTATGCAAAGAATCAGCTACCAAAGTCTAGATGGGGCAAGTACTCGCTCGTTGTGTTTTTCTTTGTATGCAATGGTGGGCCCTTCAATCTTTATGATGCTTCATGACAGTAAAGTGGCGAAGCTAGAGCAAATAAGAGGGTGGTGCACTTTCCTTGTGGGTGCATAGACATGTATTTTTGGTGGTGCATATATGGTGAAAATTTAAAAAAACCATTGTTTCTACAAATTTTGGGTGGTGCATTTGCACCCACCGCCTACTAAGTAGCTTCGCCCCTGATGACAGCCCTTGGATGAAACCGAAGTTTAATCAACTCACGAGAACACTTACAATGTCAAGGTGTCAGTGGCAGCTTCAGCCTAGCGTCGGTGTTCAGCAGTGCCGCAGTGTCAACGTGTCCATAAACAACCATTTACTTATATGATAAATTCATCAATTATGGAAAAAATAAAGGATTGGAGAAATTGGGACGACAAACAAGAGATTTATCCCTTTTCGCAAGAAAAACAAGGGATTTATCCTCGGTCTAAAGACGAGCCAATATATCCAGTAGAATGTGCGAGTGTATTTATAGGAATAAATGTATGTGCTTTGAGCTTTTGCACTACATGCATACAATTTGTTTTGCCTATGCAACATGAGGAAAAATAATAAGGGGTTGTTTGGTTTAGGACATTTTAGTCCCCGAGACTAAAAAAGTCTTTAAAACCAAACATGAAGAGATTTTTTGTACTATTAACCTCTAAAAACTCTTTTTTGGAGAGAGTTTTTTTCTACTAAAAAAAGTCCCTAGAACTGAAAAGTCATGAAACTTTTTAAAACCAAACAGAGTCTAAGAAATCTTTGAGTTCTGAATAGAGTAGAAAGTTAGACCAACTAGGAATCACACCTAATTATTTAATTCAATTAGTTGTGCTACCTTAAACTCAAAGACAGACCAAGCCATGCATATAACAAATTAGTACCAAATATATTTTAAAGTCAAATTAAGGAAATTCTTTTTTGAGGGCCAGTAAATATCATTCTACTCAGGACGCTTAAATAGAAATCTACTATTTTTTTATACCACTTGTGGTGTGACGTCGTACCACAGCCTGGGAGCGCCATTTGCGTTTAATCATGCCCCCCTATTCGCACCCCTCCGGTTCGCTTGAGGCCTCAAAACTACACGGACGGAGACACTCAGTGCAAGATGATGCGTGGCCGCGGATCCGAAGCCTGTGGATGGATCCACAAGGGACGCCTTGCGTCGCCATCGTGCCGTGGCACCGCACGCCACCGCACCGCACGCCGCATGAGCCTGTTTCCTCGTGACGCCCGGCCCGGCCGGCCCAAAGAAAATTGGCGGAATTGGCTTGTGCCCCCATGCCAACAACCCGCCTGCACGATGATCCTACCTGCCCCGCTCCGCTCCGCTCCACTCGTCTTTGATCTCTCGACCTCTCCACCTCTCGCTCTTTTGTTTCTCTCGAACTCGAACTGGAACTCGGCCCCTCGCTCCAGTCCCCGTCCCCCTTCCAAATCAGTCCCACGTCTCAGGAAAAAAAAAAAAAAACTCGTCCGGTGCCTTTTTCCATGCGGCCATGGAGCGGATGGCGAGGCGGCAATCGCTGCATCTGCCCAAAAATCTCTCGGCTCTCTCACTCTCAGGCTGGCAAGCACTCTTCCAGTTCCAGACCGGGTAGAGCCAGCCTCTAATCCAGTTTACAACTTACTGGATTACATTACACTAAGTATAATGCTCAAAAGCATTCTAACGCTACTTTTTGTAATATTTCATTTTAGATATACACATGAAAACAACCCAACAATATTTTTATGTTGTTGTATGTGACTATGTAGATATTTAGGATAATATTTTTTTTTTCAGTGAATGGATGACAACTTGACAACTACTCTTAAGATTCTAGCTCCTCTGTTGCCGGTTCCTCCTGTCTCCCTATTTCCCTCCAATTCTTGAGACGTCAGCAAAACAAGCCCCTCCATATCTGAAGAACATAGGCAGTTGGGAACAAATCCAGTTGTTTTCCAATTGGTACTATTCAAAGAGTAGCGAACAGATCCAGTTGGGACTATTTAGAAGGATTGGAACATGAAGAACATAGAAGGAAATTCAGGTTTGGCTGGAGGCTCAGATTTGGTCTCGGCGATCGGCGAGATGGGAACAGCTTACCCGCGAGTTGGGATAGATCTCCGGCCGGCGAGGCTCTAGGGGGCTGCGACGTGACCACAGCATCGGGGAGGGAGGTCTGCGCTCGGGTCGGCGTCGCCCTGCCCCGGTCGCCGCGGACGGAGACCTAGGGATCGGCCGATGTAGAGTGAGACGAAAGTGGTCGAGGTAGAAGGCGCCAGTAGCGGCGAGTATGCAGCCGGTGGATCGCCGACGACGGCGTCACCCTTGGCCGCAGCGAGCGCGATCGATTGCCGCCAAGCCCGAGATCGCGACCACGAGTGCAGCCGGACTCCCTAACCCTAGGCGGCGGTTCCCTGTTGCATGCCGGGCGTTTTTTTAGGGTTCCCACGCCGAGAGTCGGAATCGAACGCCGACCCCTCGGGCCTGCGTGAGATTGTGCCGGCTGGAGGGCTTGTGTAAGACCCTTACACAAACTTTTGATCTCGACCCTCCGTTCGTGGATCCGTTGGTTGTTAATCGTCGGTCCAAAAATAGAAAAAAAGTGGTGCCTTATAGTAGTAGAGAAGATAACCGAATGTTACCTAAATTTCTAAATAATTCCATGTGACATTCCCACGGGACATCCACATTGGTACAACATACTTCTATTTATAGCCTGTTTTGTTACATGAGACTAGAGACTAGGGACTATTTATATCATTAGACCTAGGTCCCCGTTTAGTTCCTAGGGACTAATTTTTTTTTTTAAGTCCTAGGGACTAATAAAAAATGTCCCTCCAAGAGAGTCTTTTAGGGACTAATAGAGGAAAAGTTTGAAAAAAGTCCCTCATGTTTGGTTTGGTTGGGACTAAAAGAAACTTTTTTTAGTCGGAAGGATTAAAAAGTCCCTAAACCAAACAGGACCCTAGTTAGTCCCAATTAGTACTCTTGTAGTTCCCATGTTTATACTTTTAAGGCCTCGTTTGAAAAAACCCGCCACTTTCCCAGGGCGCCGTGACCACGACAAATGCGTGCGAAGAAAACGAGATCCCCAATGTGGGGCGGGGAGTCCTGGCGCCGCTCCCCCGCCTCCGATGGCGGGCGCCGCCTCCGGTGTCTGATGTTTCTTTTTCTTCCCCACGCCGCTGGTTGGACGGGGGGTCGGGAAGTAGGCCTTTAACGGCACAACTTAAACGTACATGGATGGATTTTGATAAAACCCGGGCGTGCCTTCCCTGGCTGCCAAAGGAGGCCTAAGGACTTAAATAGGGCTAAAATCCAGTCTCTCGTCCCTAGTCTTTTTTAAAGAACCATACATGTCATCTCCAACTCTTTTTCACCCAAACAGGACAACACCGGCTCTGAACTCTGAAGTAGTTCTTGCAGTATACCAAAATTGGAAATCCACTCTTATCTCGGCAATAGCCGAGCGTTTGTGCGCACGTACTTGCCAAAAAGAGAATAGTGAAACGAGCGACTTCGTGAGGCAGGGACAGTGTCACACCAGATCTATCATTCACACCAAGGGAAATGCAGAAATCATCATTCCATTTCCACTCCGAGCAAGTCCAAAAGGCACCGAACGGCAACGACACATACACGTTCGCACATCCTATGATGCTTTTCTGACCCCCAGTTCTAATAAACACCAAAACGCATCACGCACATAGGCTACTCATCTTGCTTGTAGATCTTTGCTGCTACAAAAGATCCTGCAGCACACGCGAACATTACACTTGAAACATGTTGAAAGAAAGAATATGAGGCTCCTTCAGTGACAGTCACAAGGACCTAAATAAATCGGTAAGTTGTTAATATGCCCCCGTGGAACCACTGTTGTTTTTCCACCTTGTCCACAGCAGGACTTCCAGGGTGATGATTGTGATCAGAAGGACGGCCAGGTTGAAACCGTAGCCGATCTTCCATGAGTTGCCTGCGCCGCCGACCTTGATCCCGAGCACAATGTTGACGGCTGCAAAGAAGAGGGCGAGCCTGCCGACCCATTGGTGGTACCAGTTCCAGAACTTGCGGTACTTGGAGTCCTTATTGGGCTTCAGGAAAATTGCCAGAATCTGAAGAGAGTAGACACACATTCAGATCTGTGTAGCATGTCTAAGTTCAAAATGTTGATATATATTAGAGTACTGCTAGTAGTAGTGCGAAAGCGCTATTGGAACAGCTTTAACATTTGGTCACAACTACAAAGTTACCGTCGGTGTTCTGATAAATCAAACCAAAATGATTTGAATTGGTATAGTTCATGGCATGACATGATTTTAGCTATACATACAGAAGCATAAACACATACCTGCAAAATGCCTAGCACAAGCACAAATATGCCGAGGCCCCTATGCGCGGGGACGTCGGCTTGGATCTTGTTGTACAATGATACTCCAGCCACAACGCCAGCCAGACCCAGGATGAATCCCACAAACTGGATGCCGGCATGTAGGTAGAACCACAGGGGGTCCCATCTCCTGCAGTACCTTGCAACAATGGCGCCGATTGGCAGGAGCACACCCCACGCGAACAAGTTGAGCGCCCCATGGGTCCTTTTCAGACCATCCGCGGAGGATGATGAGCTTGAAGAGCTTCCTGAAAACAACCCCACAGTTTGTTTGTTTGTTTGTTTCAGAGAGAAGAATGAAGTGGTGATTGGGACGTCAGAGCAGAAGTACATCCGTCAATTGTTTATCATTTGTTGGAGCTATGGTTCTCTGATTGAGAAGCATAGTAGATCAGATCACACTGGATTGAACAAGCACTTTGCAATTGTTCAAATGACTGTGTGTGTTCACGAAACAGAGACATTTATCTCTTTCAGGTCTTACCAAAACGAACCCAACGATTTCAGACCTAAACTTACTGAAATTTCACTTTGTCATGGACTGACTTTTCTCTCATAGTAAAAGGCACTAGAATGAACGAAAGCAATCAAACGGACCTGTGGTGAAATCAAATACGATGGCGGTCTTGTCCTCGTGCTCTGAGAGGACGTTCTGGATCGGGATGGCGGTTCCGATGGCGAAGAGCACGTTCTGGCTCTTGAGCCGCTCGGTGAAGCTGAGCTGGAAGGCGAGGTAGATCTTGGCCTGCTGCACGATCACGGTGGGCTTGTGGTGGTCGCTGGAGGCGAGGAAGCCCTTGTCCGCCACCACCTGGGAGGGTTTCTTGCCCTCCAGCGAGAAGGGCTTGATGTGGGGTGCCCCCTTCTTGCCCATCCACCCCACCATGGCGCTCGAGCCCACCATCTCGCCGTTCTTGGAGAACCCCATCCCCACCCACCCCGTGCTGTACATGGTCGTCAGCACCACCCGCAGCACGTTGTCCTTGCCCTGCGCGTACTGGAGTAGGGAGCTTCAGTGAGAGAGAGCACAGGGCTGCACCGGATCGCCACGGATCTAGCGCCGGGCGGCAAGAATCTCGCGAATCGTAGCAATGGCGAGGTATACTGACTACATACCCGGAGCACGAAGTTGTTCCAGACGGGGGCGCAGGCGAGCCCCCGAGAAGTTGCCGGAAAGCTGAGCCGGCAGCTCGTCGTCGCAGGTCTGCGCCATCACCGCCGGAGCCAGGACGGCGAGCCCGACCAGCAGCGCGGCCGCGGACGCGCGCCCCATTACCATCTTCACGGGAGGGAGATGGCCGTCGACGCCGACGCGCGAGAACCAGTACAGCCTACGCGGTGCGCCTCCGTATAAACTACGACGTGCCAACCACCGCTACCACTGGCTTTTACTGAACCTTAAACCGAGTTGCGTGGGAGCTGGTGGCCGGGTGGGCAGCTGCGACCTGGAGCTGGAGGAAGGATGCAGCTTGCGATTGTGCTTATGATATTGTTGGTTGCTAGTGCCGGTGATCTGTTCTTGCGAGAATCTACGGACAGCAAGAGTCGCTAGCCGCTAGATCTAGAACAACAGGCAAAAGGGATCCATGTGTGTGCAGGTGCACCGTGCACGCACTACTCTATTGATCTTTTCTTGGGTTGTGCTAGCCTTGTCTTCATGTGATCCTAAAGTGCAACGTTTTGTGGTGCTTTAGTCTGCATTAAGAAGCTCTTGTTTCAATTCTTGAGAAATCTTAAATACCCATATAGAATTTCAACGAGAATTTCAAGCCCCCTCAGTGTGGAGACGTACTATGAAAACATCTAATCCCTTACGTACCAAATTATGTTACAAATCACTTTAACTTTTTATTTAAATGTACTATTATATGTCAAGATGCGTAGCAACATGGATAAACAAAAAAAAAAAAGTAAAACTGACTCATAATTTCAAACGGAGTGAGTAGGTCATATTTAATGAGATTTTTAGGATCTAGCAAAAGTTAAGGGTGGGTGGGATTATTTCATTCTTATGTTTTCGAGTTTCACTTTTGACTTTGCATTGAATAGCCTGCCTACATAAACACGACTCTATGGGGGAAAGGTGTGTCTCCATCATAGTTGTAAATTTTGTGGTTCCATTCCATCCATCAGTCATCTTCAAGCTCTAGCTCTGCCAACCTAGAGCTCCGGCAAAACACTAGCATGCTCGAGGCAGCGACCTTCTCCCCCCACCCTCCTACTTCTTTCGCGGCGAGACTTGGCCTAGCCGCCTCCATCGCTACTAGGGCCCCTAGAACTGCTCTATCGTCGTTTCCACACCGACTGGTTGGCCTCCTCCCACCCCCCAAAGCCCTTCTCTTCTAAGCCCGTTGGAGTTGGCAGTCACGACACGGACACGTGCGGTTGGGAAGAAGGAAAACACAATTAGAGCGCGGCCGCCGTGATGAACCTGTTGGATACGGAAGATCTCCATCTAAGAGAGGGGGGAGAGGTGGAAGACGAAGGGGGACGTCAGGCGCGGGTAACTAACGTAAATGCAGAATATCTCCGACTGCAAAGAAGTAATTCTAGCAAGGCAAACAGAGACAGGGGAGAGGGAGGGACTAGCTTTCGCTCCCTAACCTTTCGTCTTTGCTTGGAGCCCCCTAGCCCTTGCTGCCACCTCTCACCTTCTTTCGGCTACCGAATGCAATCTGATAATGTGATGGATAGAATGGGTAGATTCCAAGGTTATTACCTCTTTTTGGATCCCAAATATCCTCTCTCTAGGTTGCCCATAAAGCTCAACTAACTATTATGGCAGTTATCGATATTGAAGGGTCTCTTCACTAGTGTTGACCCGTTGGCATCCTCATTACAGGCACACCTGGATTGTTCCATCTATGCCCTAACCGAGTGTACTGCTACTCACCAGTTTGCCCAAGCCATTGCCAGGGCATTATCTGGCGACCTGCCAAGGCCTCTCAGGGCGAGGTCTCACTGTTGATAAGATTACTTTATTTATCTACTGCTGAAAGAATAACCCTCTTATAATTTGTAAAATTAACTAAAAAATGCGAACGGTAAATTTATAATTCTTATATGGCCTTGTTGCAATTGATCGCCTGTGTAAAATATATGTAGGTACGCTAGTATATAGAAGAAGAAGAAGAAAGTACGGAACATTTTCGTCACCAGAGGAATAATGTTGCAAACTTGCAAGGCCGCATATTACGCCACTCGAAACGTATTGGCATGTTGGGGTGTTCAATGAAAACAGTCAGATTCACGCCTGCCCATCACACATGCAGGCATGTTCTCCTACCTCGTTTCAAGCGTAAAACACACTACTCCTAGTGCCAGGTGGTTCGCTGCTACTTCGCTAATCGCTAATAAAATATTGAATAATCTTCAGTCGTGTCCTGTTTAGATGTCAGGCGGGCCTTTTAGCCAGTCGTTATCGCAGAATCAAGGAATCATCCATCGTTCCCCAGCAGCATCCAGAGATGGAATCTCACACAACTGAGAGAGATCGAGATGGCTGTAAAATATCGAATTATCCATCGACTTTAAGCCCCAGCCTCTCCCTGATTACTGAATATGAATGAGCTATGAAAAAAAAGGGATACATGCAAATTCAGCTCGACGAACTCCAGTAAATTCTGGTTGAATGAATCCAATACGCTGTGTGTCGGTAGGCCGAGTCTCGTGTACTGACGTGCCTGCGTTTTTTGCTCCATTTTCTATGCTTCTTTTCTTTGTCGTCGGTGGGAGCCTTTACGGTTCATTTTCTAAAAACAAAAGTGATGTCTGCAGCTACAAGTGGACCACATGCGTAAGCCTAGAACGACCTTTAGCGGAAAAGGAGCATTTTTTATGCGAAATTATCAATCATTTGCTTCCAAAGAGCATTATTGACTTGGTGTTGCATTATCCAAGTTGAAAGATTAAGTAACCTGAACCTCTGTCGTAGACTATATATATCAGGTATCAAAAGTCACCCAAAAAGTTTGTGACGACCAGCGACAAAATCTCACAAAATGGGAGAGGCTGAACTTCACGCAGATCTGGGCACAATATGATGACAGATAGGTTATTGTGAGCTATGTTTCTTCTGTCCAGTGCTGATATTTCTGCTATCACCTTTGAGATCATCGTTAGCTGATCAGTACTGTACTGATCAGACACCTGCAGCACGGCAAGAATGCTTGAAAATTCTGTACACACTTGTGTATCGATCTCTGTATGCTCAGCTGGAAGCAGCACCCCGCGTCTCCCTCTCCGAATGAGCCTGAGGGACTCGGCAAAGTCGTCCAGGAGCTGATGGCTATCAGGAAACTGTGCTTCATCTACCGACAGGACTAGCCTCACGGAGTTCATGTAACTCTGGTAAAGCACAGTCAGCGCCTGCACACACACAAGCATCCAGACCGCACGACACGATTATTTCCATCCACTGCATGTTCTTCAGATTCAGATACAATCGTGCACGGACAGCGACACAGGGAGAAAAAGAACAGCGCTATCGTATAAAACAGCAACTGAATGAACGCTGGACATGCTGCCTGGGAAGGCCTTAAACTTACATGTGGGAGCCCGTAGGTGCCGGGTGCAATGTAGACGATGGGGTTGCCGCAGAACAGCACCTGTTCCGTCGGCCCGACCATGTTGGAGAAGGACAGGGTGGTGTGCGTGAACGTGCCGTAGCAGAGCGCAGCTGCTGCCTGCACAACAGATTCTCGTTCACAAACTCTGTCAGGAATCAGGATGCAGACACGGCAAGAATGCTCAGGTCTCCTCCTGTCATGGCACCGGCGCCGGATGGAGAATTGGAGGTAGGAACCCAAGTTACCAACGCACCTTGATGCCGAAAAAGTTTGAGAACCATGTCCCCGCTCCAGAAGGTGAAGACCGACTCCATGGAGCTCTTCTTCCTGCGCGCTACCTTGGTCGCCGTGCGGACGTACTCGATGGGGTCATCGTGCTTGGCCAGGTGGAAGGGGATTAGCATGTAGCCCAGTTTGTTTCCCCATCTCGCGCCGTTGTCCTTGCTGGACTCCATCATGCTTGCCAATGCCTACCGGTACCATGCATGGAACTGTGAACAAGAACAAGAAGATCTCCCCATTGCTGTGATCAAAGAGGACGCGTGGTAGAGAAGCTCACATGTATGCCGGGTGATGCCCGTATGTTAACGTAAACAGCGGACCGCACCGTCATGCTCTTATTGTCACTTTCACCTGAACATTTTGGTTTAATTCGGCGTCAGTTGCAAATGGTCCACGGCAATCTGTTGAATCCACCAGCGCTAGAGGTTATCCCAAGAAGAACATCAGTTACAGTCTGAAAAAGTACAGAATGAACCACCACAAGCAATTATGTGTTGTAAAAAAAGGGGGAAAAACAGTGATGTGTAGTGGCCATTGGAACGAAGAAGACGAGCACGTACGCAGCTCATTGCATTCTTGACGTACTTGATGTCGTCCAGGCTGAGTGTGCGGTTCACGAAGCGCCTGGGCTCGAGCTCGGTGCCCTCCTTGCCCTTGAGCACCGTGGGCGCATCGCCCAGGAGCGCATCGCCCAGGAGCGACGCCGCCGTCGCGAAGAAGCAGACCACGTCCGTGTGCAACGCCAGCACGAGCAAGGACAGGAGCCACGCGGCGAGCGCCGCCAGCGCGCCGATGGCGCCCGTGGCCGAGGAGAGCGGCCGCCGCCGCAGCGGCACCGCGTACACGGGGCCCGAGCGTCGCGCCTGCGGGAGGGAAGGGAGCGCACTCGGGTCAGCGATCTTTGTGGGCGCGTTTGATATGTTGGCTCTGGCAGGCCTGGCCAGCGAGCCAGGGCCCATGCCAGCCACAGCCCCGCGAAATGGATCAAATGTATTTGTTTGATCAGACAGAAATGGCGAGCCTGGCTCAACACTTTTTTTGTTTGATTCCCAGCCCAGAGCCCGGTACAACCCTAACTACCTCCAACTTTCAAACCGAGATAGTGTTTGATTCAGGCCTGGCCACCATGGGCCAACTAACGTAAATGCAGAGGTAACTGATACAGTTCAACAAAAATCAAGAGCAATACAAGATGAAATGGTTTGTCAAGTGCTAAATTAGTTCAACTAATAATAAACATCATTACACATCAGTTTAAGATATGCATCATCGGCCATTCATTGAGTTCAAGTTTGAGTTGACCAGGACAACATTCCACATTCAACCAAAGATAATCAACAAAAAGAATCACCACCAGCAGGAAGCACAAGGCAACAACAGCAATAACCAGCCAAGGAACATTGTTAAGAGCCGTTTCTGAGCATTCTCCAATAGTGGGTGTTCATCCTCCAAGCCATCTATGCCATTACAACAATAAGAACAGAAGAGTTGTTATGAGGTTAAGACAAAAAATAAGTAAGAAATGTAATTGATTTGCATCAGATTTCATTGCCATTCTATGAGCATATATCCCACTTAGAGCATAAGAATCACAGCTAGGCAAAGAAAAGTGGTGACAAAGCTCATGAAGGTTATGAAACCATGGCTTGCATCCAGCCCGCCATCAAGTCATCTTTGGATGATAACAGTTGTAGTGGACATGGATGTAAGCCATGACTCAATGACAATCATGAATAAAATATGCATATGCTTAGTACCTCACAAGTAGGACATCATAATTTTGGCAATTGTATCATCATAGGCAAAGAGGAAAAGAAAAATATAATCACGTACATATAGGAAGATCAGATGTAATAGTTGTTCATATCGGTTCATTGGTGTCATAAATAAAATAAACAAATCTCAAGCAGGGGACATGATCAGCTCTAGTGTACTCCAAGTAGGAGGCTTATGCTTCTTCTCTTGTAGGAAAACTCGATGCAAGTTATTTTTGCGAAGCCACTAATTTGTGTTGCACACATCGCCCACGAGCCGGTGACACCAACCCTCCCGCCTCGGTACACCACATACCAAGTCATCACGCCTTCCAACAAAACCAAACACAAGCCATCAGTAAGATATAGGTGATTCACAAAAGAAAACTGGGAGTTAAGATATCATAGGCCTCAAAGATAAATGATGAAAATATCGAGAAACACATCTTGTCAGTATCACGGGCCAAATAACCAAACACAAGTGAGGCCTCAACATATATGATGGAATCAAAGAATCAAAATACATCTTGCTACATCACGGGCCAAATAACCAATAGGTGGGCTCATGAAGTGGCCTTAGCTTTAATTGGAACAAGATGACAAATAGGTGGCCTCATAGGTGATCGGCACATTTAATAACATAGCAGCCATGGAATGTTCTACAACATCCACAGGTTTCCATCTAAAAAGGCACAAGGCCCTAATGGTTTCAGTCCTATGAATGATGGTAGGACACTTGATGACCGCCATGAAACAACAACAAGAACTATCCAAAATGATTGCCACCTCAGCTTACCAATAGAGCATCGGGCCAATGTAACAAATAGGAGAGGAGACAAGCAAAAAATAAAGCCTCAGCCTTGAAGTGCAGCAGGATAAAAATGTTAATCATCATGTGTGGCTACCAACATGTAACAAAGAAAGGAAACAACATAGCAGCCATGGAATGTTCTATAACATCCACGTTTGCCATCCAAAATAGACATAACCCCCAATGGTTGAAGTCCTATGGATGATGCTAGAATACTTGATGACTACCATGAAACAACATCAATAACTAACAACTAATTGCCACCTCAGATTATGAAGAGAGCATCATAGGCCAATATCGAGGCGTAAGAGGGGTAATAAGCAAAAACAAGGCCTCAATAGCTGATCGGATAGTGGGGTCAAGAAAACATTTCATTATAGGTGCCAACATGTTTGCTTTGGCCATGAACACAACCTGGTTGGAGCAAAGAACAAAAGTTGTTTGTCGACCCCACCGACCGAAGTTTCATCGTCAAAGAAAAGATCGAAAAGACCAAGCCACCTCGACATATGTTAATCTTTTATCATAGACCAAAGCAACAAAGACATGTGTTATCATATACAAGGACAAATTTGCCTCACCATAGATTAGAGTAGAAACCGTGCATGGGTGTGGAACTCGAAAACCTATGGTTTGTGGTGAAACAAATTGTTGGCCTTGAGCCCCTCACCGA
Organism: Hyparrhenia diplandra; assembly: GCA_015847255.1. NCBI lineage: Eukaryota > Viridiplantae > Streptophyta > Magnoliopsida > Poales > Poaceae > Hyparrhenia > Hyparrhenia diplandra. The sequence continues at coordinate 33,984 of JADLZK010001530.1, read as the reverse complement.
TGACAAACCCTCGAAAACATGTAAGTGACATCACAGGGGTACAATAAAAAACAGCCTCAAAGATATTTCCAAATTTCGAACTGTACCATAAGCATCATTGGTGGAAAATTGAAGAGGTACTCGAAAACAATGTCATGAAATCCATGAAGGCCATGTTCACATCCATACACCCACAACAAAAGGAGAAGGGGTTGTGAATGAAGCCGGGTATGGATGTGTCACATGGTCTCGATGAACACCATGGAGAACAAAAAAAAGTAACAAATCCACCTCAACCCGCCACTTTGCATCATAGGCCGTGTCGGACAAAGAATGTACCATGCACAATGTGGGGTGTTCACATGTTCACAAAACCTCTTTCTACATGTATTCATCACGGATGTATAAGCAATTTAGCTAGACCCCAATGTAAGTGCAAGCAATCACAAATAAATCAGGCACGACTACATTAGGGTTAATGCCTCCCAAAGGCACATGAGCATATGTCATCATCGAACAACTAGGGCGTGTTTGATATGAGCCAAAAACGCCCGCCCCGCCTTTAATCGTATATAATAAGGCAAGGATGAAGCATAACAAATAGGAAACATGAATCAACATTACACGTATCCGAGCCAACAAAGGAACTACGAACCAAATAATTGGGAAAAATGATGGATTTCACCCGGGTGAGCCGGAGAGGGTGCGCACGCGGCTCAAATCGGAGGGAGTTGGGGAGGAGGTAGGAGACCTCGGACGGGGAAGCAGATCCGCAGATCCACGACCACCCGCCTCACCGGTAGAAAGAAGCGAAGAGGAAGAAGACCGCCTCACCGGAGAAGAAGCGAAAGACGAAGAAGACCGCCTCGCGGAGCCGGCGAGAGAGCCGCGCCGCCCTCGTATGCATCCACACCTGGGGGGGGGGGCGAGAGGAAGCCCGGAAGACGACCGCGCGCCCGGCAGCGAGACGATACTCGTTGATGGTGACTCAACGGGAGTGGTTAGGGTTTGGAGGAGAAGAACTGGAAAGCGTGGGGAGACAAGATAGAAGGCAACGACGGGGCGTGCGGCGCGGAAGTTTCCCACTTCCCCGCGCAAGCCCGCGAGAGCCGCCCCTCGAGCTCCCGCCATCGCCCAAAGATTTGCCTCGCCGCGAAGCGCAGGCTCCAAAGCCGAGGAGGAACGCAAGAGAGAAGCGTGCGACACGAGCCAAGAGAGAGAGAGAGAGAGAGAGAGAGAGAGAGAGAGAGAGAGAGAGAGGGGAATTGCATCCTGTGGGGTAGGCTCAAACAGGCAACCACATCAAACACGTGGAGTTGCATCCTAGGAGCCGTGGCCCGGTTTTTGACCCATATCAAACACGCCCTGTATGTGTGCTTTGTGTGCGACGGTCAAAGCTTTTGGCCTATGCACACATTGTGTAAAAAAACTCTAATTTCCCTTAATGCAACACGCGCAGAGGAAGGATTTTTCGAATCTTCCAAAGATTGGGAGCAAATATTGAGTATCGTTGGAGCAAGTGTTTTTCATCCTTTTTTTCAAAACACTAGGATTAGGAGGTCATGTAGGGTACCGTTGGAGTTGCTAATATTTTAGGCTTTTCTATTAAAAAAAATAGTTTTAAGTTTAACTATGTAAAAATATATATAGAAAAGATTAGTATTATAACTTCTACGAATGTAGTTAAGTTATAAATAAATAATATTTCATCGCATATTTAATGATGCTAATTTGGTGCCAGAGAGCAAAAGCAACGCCGAGGAGGGAAACGCTCGCTCACGGGGGTAGGCCGAACAAAGCGTCGCCGAGGAGAAGGTTCTCGGGGAATGATCGCCCATGCCCACGCCGCCGGGCAAAGTCGCCGCGCCGGGCGGGGGCCACTCGTGCCCCACCGACGCTAAGGGAATAGTAGCGAGGGGGGCACCGCCGATGTCGGGGAGGGTACCGCCTGTGAAGGAGGCTCGCAGGGGAAGGTAGCCACGCTAGGAAGATGGCTAGGGTCACGGCCAGATAGGAGGAAGATTGGTCGGGACAACGTTTGCGCGGTGGGCTGCACTCGAGCGAGAGAGAGTGTCATGTGGGAGGGAAAAATAGTTGTCTCGATTTGTTGGGCTCAAATGTAGGTAGTGGGAAGGAGAATTTATTGGGCCAACAAAACATACCCAAAAAGCTTGACGCTTAGGACAAGGTTTGGGTCAAACATTGGGAATATAAAATCATCAATAACTTTTACGCCGTTGAGTTTGTAAATGTGAAACCTATATGAATAGATTTGTCTTGAAAAATATTTTCATAAAAGTATACATATATCACTCTTTTGATAAATATTTTTATAATAACAAGAGGTCAAAAGTTGTGTTTTGTAGACCGTGTTGTTGTCCTAAACGCCAAGTTTTTTTGGGTACGGAGGAGTACTCGGATAGATATATAGGGTGTGTTTAGCACCCAAAATTCTGACCAAAATTTTAGAGGGATGGGACATGCATGTCACATCGCATTAATCAGAAGACGCTTTCGTTTGTTAGTGGTAAATATTATCCTATCATGACGTAACTAGGCTCAAAAGAATCGGCTTTGCAAAGTACATCTAAATTATGCAATTAGTTTATTTCTTTACCTACATTTAGTACTGATACATGTTACATTTTGATGTGATGATGGGATGTGATGGGAGTGCGGGAAATTTTGAGGGAAGTTGGGGCTCTAAACACACCCATAGATAAAAAGATAAGATAGTCATAGAGAGAAGACTGGTTGGGACCGTGGTCTTTTTTTTTTAATTGTTCTTTTTATATATGGGACCGTGGTCTCTAGAAGAAAGACACGTGGCACCTGGTCAAAACTTCGACTCGAGGTAACCTTGAAGCGGAAACGTCGGGGCGCACAAAAAACCAGTTCAGCTCTTGTCGACTGGCACGAATGCCCGTCAGCTCGTGTGCAGCCTGCACGATCGAACAACCCCCGTTGCGCACGGCCACGCATCCTTGCGAGTAGGCGTCTCCTTCAACAATCGGCCGCGCCCAGGGCCCCCGCCGCCTAGGGTTTCCGGCGTGGATGTCATGGAGAACCTGATCAGTCTCGTCAACAAGCTTCAGCGCGCGTGCACCGCCCTCGGCGATGACGGCGAAGATAGCGCGCTCCCCACACTGTGGGACTCGCTACCGACTATCGCAGTCGTCGGCGGCCAGGTGACTGGCGCGTGGTCTCGCATTTCCTTGTTTTTTCTTTCTGATTTCTTCTTTTTTTGGTTCTTTGTTCGATCTTCGACGCGATTTTTTTTTCCTGAACCGGTTATGCTTGGGTTTTGGCTATATATGTGGTTGTGGAACCCTAGCTTTTTGTGATGCCCGCTTTGTACTTTACTAGTCTAACCCACATTTATGCGGAGGATAGTTCAACTTCATATTTTTTTTTTTCGAAACCGGGCACTTTAGCCCGTTCTGCGTTCAACTTCATATTTTCATAGTTGTTCCGAACTTCAAAATCCTGGAATTCAACTACCAATGTGGGTTTTGACATGCCAGCTTCCATCGTTTGCTGTTACGTGTGGCAGAGTTCCGGTAAATCCTCGGTGTTGAGAGTGTCGTTGGGAAGGATTTCCTACCTCGGGGTTCAGGTACAGTGATTTCACGGTTACAATCTTCCCAAAAACCTTAGCACACTATAAGCCCTTTCTGTCCAATTTTGTGTTTCTGGAATTCTTCAGGAATCGTTACGAGGCGTCCCCTGGTTCTGCAACTCCACAGGATTGATGGGGCAGGAGAATATGCAGAGTTCATGCACCTTAAGAACAAAAAATTCACAGATTTTGGTAAATCCTATACTCAATTAGTCAATTGTTGCTTTAGTATTTTTTATCAGCTGAACTTAATAACCGATTCGTAAATAATGCAACTGCATACCAACATTTTACGATAATTGAATCTCATGGCACTCTGTGGCGTCAAATACTGTTTCTTATGTTTGCTGTACTACTTTAGTGGTTCTATCTTGTTTCCTTAAACGTGGATTGAATTGTATATTTCATGAGAGAAGTGTATGTTTAAGTGGTTCAGTTGTCTGTTTAATTTCTCTAGTCAGTCTTAGCTATGCATGCATGGTGAGTGGTAACAGTAATAAAATTTAAAAGGTCATACACTCATACTGATACACACGCTTTTGCAGCCCTAGTGAGGAAGGAGATTGCAGATGAAACTGACCGAGAAACTGGCCACACAAAGCAAATATCAACTGTGCCCATTTATTTGAGCATATATTCCCCAAATGGTAAGACTACAACCTTGGCAATGCGTTGGCTGTATTTATACTGTTTACCATTATTGCTTTACTACATCTCCATTGTTCAGCTCTGGTATTGTAGGGTTTGCGATGTGAGTTGGTTTTTTTAATCCTGAGCCTGATTGCTTAAACTTTCTGAGTTAGCCAGTGGAGCATAATTGTACTTAGCAAAATTAACCTTCATTGTGAACATGGCTTTCATTCCCATTAAAAGCTACCTTTCCAGCATCTCCTCCCTTGAGACTAGTTCAACTTGCTCAGCCTAATATTATAACCCCTATTTTTGGGATACTTCCAGTTGCATGTATCTATTGTGTCTCTGAAATCTATATTTGGAGAACCTTAAAAAAAAAAAAAACATAAGCAAAACAGTGCTGAGAAAATCCTGTACATAGATGCTGATGTTCATCTTTTGCTGTAAGTAACGTTGGTGCAAGATTGCTAATGGTTGTAAAGTCCCATACCCTGTTGTTTATATTTCTGTTATATTCTATGAGATTCTGCCTAATTTACCTCCCACTTTCTTCTTTATTTTTACCCACTGCAGTTGTTAACCTTACTCTTATTGATCTCCCTGGGCTTACTAAGGTAGCTGTTGGTAAGTGATTCTGAATGTTGAGATGTAGTCTCCTTTATTCCTGTTGCAGTAGTTTGTGTTACTAACTTGCAGTTATATGCTCTGATAATAGAGGGGCAACGTGATAGTATTGTGCACGAAATTGAAAACATGGTTCGCTCGTTCATTGAGAAGGTACTGTAAATAACCCATAAACATTATTTTGCTTATTATTGATGACCACAACTTCTACAATCCACTTTTCCTCCATATTTTAGAATGCACCAGTTTACATTTAGTCATTTACAACGATCTTTGTATTCCGCTATGTTCTTTTCTCTTTTGTAAAGGTTATGCTTGAACTGTCTTTTATATGCAAGTACCTGTGCATAACGATGGTTCTGTATTTTTTTTTTCTAGCCCAATTGCATCATTCTTGCAATTTCTCCAGCCAATCAGGATCTTGCAACTTCTGATGCAATAAAGATTTCACGTGAAGTTGACCCAAAAGGTATAATACAGCTAGAAACTTAATGAAGAATGTGATGAGCAGTGTGGTTTTCAAGTATCTTCAAAGATACTCTTATTTCAGATTATGTCTGTAATCTTTGATTGACGTAAACAAATTCATGTAATTTTAATTTGATAAATTAACTTCATAGACCTAAATAGACTAACGTAAAAGAACCATCTGATTGTTGTATCGAATACTAATTTTGGTGAATTTAACTAGGTGAAAGGACCTTTGGTGTGCTTACAAAAATTGACTTAATGGACAAGGGCACGGATGCAGTTGATGTAAGTTCACATTTATATTACTCAATGTTTCACAAGAGTTGATAATTTTCATGAGCAATTAGGTTGTTTCACTACCCTGTGATGTGTGATCTGACCCAAAAAATACTAACCTGACTGGTGTGATACGTGCTGACCTAGTCAAAGCTTCTTATTAAAGGCAGTGAACCACTAACTTTAATTTATCTTATAACATGTGTCCTGACACTAATTGAGTTGCACTTTGTAGATACTAGAAGGAAGGTCCTATCGACTACAATTTCCATGGATTGGTGTTGTGAATCGTTCCCAACAAGATATAAACAAGAACGTTGACATGATCGCTGCTAGGATTAGAGAGCGTGAATATTTTAGTCTACCAGAATATAAGCACCTTGCTCACAGAATGGGATCACAGCACTTAGCAAAGATGCTTTCAAAGGTATATCACATGATTTATTTGTGATGCCTGGATATGTGCAATCCTTTTAATTATTTGTCTTGATGACCTCATGTTTATTTACTGATAATCATCCTGCAGCATTTGGAATCTGTGATTAAATCAAGAATTCCGGGGATCCAGTCTCTAATAACCAAGGCCACTGCAGAGCTTGAAAGTGAATTTTGTCGTCTTGAAGACCCATTGCTGCAGATGCTGGAGTAAGACTTTATGCCAGCTCGACTTAGCTTATATGCTGATATACATTTATTCAGATTGTATGCACTACTCTGCAAGACTGCAACACATTTACGGTTTTCTTGTTTTATGGTTCTAGCATAACTGCATAAGGCATTTCTCACTAGACACTATTACATGCAAAAAAAGAAAAACTATAAACTATTACGTGCACAACTGTTCTGCAGCTAGTCTTTCAGGTGCCCTATAAGTATATTGATCACAACTTCTTCCTGATTTGCAGGGAAAGCTGTACACTATTATGGAAATATGCCGCATGTTTGACAGTATCTACAAGGAGCATCTTGATGGAGCGTATGTTTCAAACATATAGCTTTCTGTTCATTATGTCTTTTGAGATATTCCATTGAATACTTCCAAAAATTTGACATGATTTTTTTTGGGTAGTATTATGTCAGCTATACTGGGGTGAAAACAGTCTTTCGTCGTGACATATATAATTTTACTATTGCATGGAAAATATTCCCTTGCAACATATAGTATTCCTAGCTGCAATACTGTGAGTTCTGTATATAGTGTAGGGTCTGGACTGTGAAACTGTTATATAATATATACCAAGGATAGCTCCTCATGTTCAAAACAGTACAAGAAAATGTTGCACTTCTCAGATATGCTTGCCTGAACATGAACTAAAAATATTTTGTTTCCATTGTATTATCCATTAGATTTTACCTGAAATCCTCAGACAATATGGTAAGAACAGGTAACTGCACATTTCAACAAGTGCATATCTGCCTGCCATATTAGTTATGTTTAAGAAATATTTTCTTCATTGAAACGCAGAAAATTTGCTTGCATATGTGCTGTTTCTCAGCTGCCCGTACTACTAATCATAATCCATAAGAAACTTTTTTACATAATAGTTCCATTGAATTATCCAGTTCAAATTGAACGTCTTTTCCTCCTTTCTTACACCATTTCAACTTATTCTTCTGCATGGTTTCCCACATAAATTTTTTACTTTTGTTACTCCTTTTATTTGGACAGGCGTTCTGGTGGTGAGAAGATCTACTATGTCTTTGACAACCAATTTCCAGTGGCTCTTAAACGGTTGCAATTTGAAAACATCTCACAATGGAAAACGTAAAGAAACTTATAACACAAGCCGATGGATATCAACCACATTTAATAGCTCCAGAGCAAGGATACCGGCGTCTAATAGAGTCTTGTCTAGTTAGCATCAAAGGTCCAGCTGAGGCAGCTGTTGATGCGGTATGCTGTGCATATATGTTGATATGCTTAATAATTCACATTTTAATTTAGTTTTCTGCACCATCTCTTGCAGTTGTCTAATTAATTCTAAAAGTGATGTGCCCTCAAATGCTTCAAAATACATATGTCCAAAAACCCAAAGTTGATTTCACTATGTAAATATTTCATTTTTAGCACTGAACAGATACACTTTCAAAAATATTCATTCCGTTCCAAATTATAAGATGTTTTACCTTTTCTAGATATATTTACTATGTATCTAAGCATAATGTATATCTAAATGCATAGCAAAAGTAATGTTTATCTAGGAAAGCCAAAATGTCTTATAATTTGGAACATAGGAGTATGGCTTATCTCATTTGTGTTTGGGCCCACACCTCATTGGTCAGTGTTTCACAACTAGTTTTAATCATTGAACCAGAAGTTTTGGGATAGTAGGAGGGAAAAACCTTTGTTCTTTGTCAAATCCTTGTATTTTTAGTCACCACACTTACTTTGTTATGGATATGATAATCCCCATATGCCCTATCACTTTTTATATATAAACAATCTTCACTGAAATAATTTAGGTAGTTATTGTTTAGTTATCTGTCATTAGCTGCTTTATGGGCATGACTGTTTTCCTTCAGTTCCAAAACATGATAGTTTTTCACATTGGCATTTGGCAGATCCATGCAATACTCAAGGAGCTAGTTCACAGGGCTGTAAAGGAGACACATGTATGTTTTCTTCTTTCTTGGTCTATTGAACTATTTTTTCAGCACCTACATGGTTTTATAATCTGCTTGTATGGTTTACACTTTACACCTGTGGTGAGCGTATGTACTGGGTAGATGCATCCCTTTTGTTTTCCTCTTTTGGAAGGAGTGGGTGAATCGTCACTCTGATTTGATTTTAGTTATAGTTCCTTAGTGTTACAAAAACTGCTATGAGATTTATCTCAGGAATTCAGGATAGCTTTGATGTATCTATGTGCAGGAACCTGCATCTGTGTATCATTCAAGGATATACTTCAGTGTAGAATGTAGCAATAAATTTACGTTTTAAAAAAAAAGAATATAGCAATAAATGTGATGGGAAGTGTCACTCAGAATATGAATTTCCTGATGGCTACTTCACTTAGAATTGAAGTTGAGTTGTTTGACTGCATTCGTGCAGGAGTTGAAGCAGTTTCCGACTCTTCGTGCGGAAATATGCAGTGCAGCTTTTAAAGCATTGGAAAGAATGCGGGAGGAGAGCAAGAAAAATACAATGATGCTTGTTGATATGGAGTGCAGCTATTTAACTGTAGATTTCTTTTAGGAAGCTTCCTCAAGATGTTGAGAAGGGTGGAAGTCCAACACACTCCATCTTTGATAGATACAATGATTCGTACCTCAGACGAATTGGTAAGGGCTTCAAAGTTATTTAAGCATTTTCCATTACTATTAAACAACTTACTGTTGCTTGTTATTGTATCAAGTTCTCAACGCATGACTTAATTTAAGAATAGTTCTGTTCAACCAATATCGTTTAATGTTCTTGAAATAACTTAATTGCACGATTATTTACAGCATAACTTTCAATTGCTCTTGCTGTCTTACAGGTAGTAATGTACAGGCTTATGTCAACATGGTATGCTCAACCTTGCGGAACGGCATCCCAAAATCGATCGTCTACTGCCAAGTCCGTGAGGCCAAGCGATCACTACTAGATCAGTTCTTTACAGAGTTGGGAGCAAGAGAGGTGAGTTATTATGGCACCTTGCTTTATGTTATCGTTTCTTATAGGATGTGAAACACTTAACAATTGTTTTCATATACGCTATCAACTCATTATGACATTTGAAAACAAGTGTGGCGTCTAGCTAATATGATGATTACGGTCTTCGCAAACCTGAATCACTGTCATTTGCTGTGCAGACCAAGCAGCTTTCTAAGCTTCTTGATGAGGACCCTGAAGTCATGGAGCGCAGAGCTCAGATTTCCAAGAGGCTGGAGCTATATCGCAACGCCCAAGCAGAGATCGAGGCCGTTGCATGGGCCATATAGTGTCCTTTGCGCTTCCACATCTTTTAGCCGATTTTTCTGGTGGAACCATCTCAGATTTCTATTTTTTCTCTGCTCCTTGGGGGAGTTCGTTGAGTTCAGGAGGCAGTCAGCTTCAGATGCGCTAGATCTTTTGTTATACTAGAAGTTAGTATAGTGTGTCATGATCTGCTTGTGTGTGGTAAAAACAGATGACATTTTAGCTAGCTCGATTCCATGGAGTAAAGTAAGCAAATCAATTGCATATTGTATTGACATCATAGTCGTTTACAACACTGGGTCTGGACGGGTACAGTGCCCAACTACTTTACATGTGCTGCGATAGTAGGAGTTCAAAACTGGCGCGACTTTACCATCAGTTTATGTATTCATTGCTCTGGGTTTATTTCACTTTGGAATGATCTGAATTCTGAACAATGGCGAGTAGCCGAGTCCATGCAGGGGGCCGAATCGAGTAGGCCAACCCAACCAAAGTCAAGTGAGGCCGGGACTGTGACTGGGATACGTACGTGAAACGTTCGAGAGGCTCCACTGCGATTGGTGCCGATCCGACAAGGCCCATCTATCGTCTACTCTATGCTGGTTCGGTTCGTTGGCTCCTTGAGAGCCGGCGGCCCGGCGTGCAGCGAGCCCGCGACGGCGTGCGGTCCAGGGAAACGTGGAAAAAAGGGACAGCGCGTGCCGCAATGGCTAGCAACGGCTGGGGGAGACCATTTTGCCCCTATTTTTTTTTTTGTGTAACACCAACATATGTTAAACTGATTTTCATAATAGATTTTTAATAGTGCCATTTTTCACACTGAAAATTATTTTTGCAGTACCATTTCTCGGCACAGAATATTTATGAATTATGATAGCAAATATTTTTGACCACGTACTACACTAACAAAACAGGGGCAGATCGGTCTTTTTCGCTCCAAGTTATCGGTGTTACAGAATAAAGCCAGTGCTATATTGAGGTACTTGTCTTTCGGTGCTAAATAAGGAAGTGCTTCATCATTTTCTAAGGCAAGGAATTTTCTCTGGGAGCCGCGCACATTGGCGAATGATCGTCCGTACAGAGCCACACATTACGAATTATATACCATGAAAATCTTGAATGATTATACCGCAAACATGGTATTAAGCCTATAAGATATATAAGCTCTCTAAATCCTGCAGACCTTAGACTTATCACCATTGAGAGGCTCGTATTTGTTTTTCCTAGCATATGATTTGTTTTGGGTTGAATGAATGCTTGATATAAATTACGAAAGTTTGCATATACCATAATCCCGAAAAATGCTAGGATGCTTCTAAGAATATTTTGAATAACCATCCACTATCTTTTTACACCTTGCTACTCGTTTACATGTAGTAAACTTATATGCACATGGTCCAAGTTATGTTATTTTGCATGCCTTAAAAAGAAGAAGCAATATCCCGAAATTACTCCGAAAGTAAAAGTATTTGTTACGGTCATTATTAAATCCATGTAGGATATTTTCATCGCCATTGAAGTGTAGTAAACTCGGTATATATATTTCTCGAATTACTCTCTAGAATGAGTATATGGCCGATAGAAGTAACAAATGCATTGTGGGACTCATTGTATGAGTAAAATCCCAAATTATGATTATAGAATATCATATTGCATTGAAGGTCGAATTTTGAAGCTTGTGCGCTTAACTCGCTCTATAAACAATAGCTTGAAGCTTTGTAAATGTCTAGAAGACAAGATGGTAAATAAAATTTTATCAAACTATATTCTAGAAGAAATATCTCTTGAGTATAGAATATCAAAGAGCAATATAATACATGAAGTATTTGAATTTACCATTAGAAATTACTCAAATTGAAAATTGAGTTAGAATTTTTAGACAGCTTTATGAACCAGGATATTATCGATTGCAATAATTTTGAATATATGGCTTGCATATGTTACACTTCTTGAAGGCGTGTGACTACATATCATAACTATTGAATATAAAAGCATGAAGCTACCCCTTGTCAATTACGACATGCAAGAATGTATATTATTTGGAACATATAAAGTTTCTCTTGAAGAAGAACTTAAATCATGTGCTTATATATTTGTTATCTTTGAATTCCATATCCTGAAGTATTGATAGTAGTGGTGGTGGTGCATTAAATTTTTAATTCCCGTTGAATTAAGTGGTTAATGGTTAATTTGTTAGCTTGAAGACTAATATGAAACGTTTAATATTCTTAGTTGCAATTACTTGAAGTAATATGTGTGAACTTCTCATGGAATAAATTAGATTTATATGTTTTCACATATAAACAAATTGCCTATTGCCTATCAAAATAAATTTTGTATTATTTTTATCCGCAAAGAAGCCTTAATTAGCCATGAAGGTTATAGTTCTTTGGCATCACTACCATGTAGGTGGATGGGAAACTGAATTTCCTAAAAGCACATGAATAGTTGGACTATACTTGCATATTAACCGGTCTTAGAAGGATCGATTTAGCCAAGAAATTGTATAATCGTAAGTATTTAATTTTTAATCTTGAGAACTAGAAATTATATTCTACCCCGAGTCCTATGGTGTACACTGGAATAGTACATTGGATATGCGAATTTCATGTCATAATCATTGAATACTAGAAGTATGATTTGGATTCTATGGATGCATTAGAATTGATATTCATAAATAATGCTTGAAGCAATTACTACTTGAAGTAGTTATGGCATGAAAAGGGGGAGTAATTTTGGATAAAGGCATAAGAAAATGTGGATAATATATATTTAATAGGCATAGCCATCCTAAATCAATTTTAAAGTGCATGTATCAGACTTGAAGTTGAAGCCTCGCGTCCCTTCCGCCGAAGTTAACTTTCTCTACTGCACTAATTGCAAGTAAGCTTGTAGCTTTGTATTTTGTTGTTATCTATTATGTTAGACTGAATTCTAACATTTCACATTACAATATGTATCTCATTGAGCTACAAGTATCTCAACTCTTGCATGAATATTAGCATAGCAGCTATAATTGTGGCTAGTAGCTATCTTTGTGCTTCCCTCATAATCAAATTGGCTAGCTAGCATGCTATGTCTATATGGTTCCCGTTGAACTAAGGAATGCTTTTTGCTTTCGATGCATTGCATGCATAAGCAATAGATTGATCTAGGGCCGAAGCGACCTAAGATCGGGGGAGTGAGTTTATGAAATTTTTTCAATGGAGACTAACCCATTTGATGGGATGAATTATCGTGGAACTAAGATAGTGGATAACACAATTATGATGATTTGGGATTTATGAAGAAAAGGCATTAAGGGATTTTTGCATTAATGGCAATTAGAAAATTCTAGAAGAAATTCCATGTGAACTTGTATGTTGCGTATCTATATTTTTTGTAGTATATGATCCATATTTTTAATTGTATGAGTACTTGGATCAATTTATTAGGCTAAATAATAAAGAAGCTAGAGAATGAAATAGTTTTTCTAAACTATGTTTTGTGCATACCGGGGGGAGAACATCCCCGAGTTCATAGAAATGATAAACATTCTTAAGTGCACTTTAAGTACTAGCTCACGCATAATGAATAATAACCCTCATGTTTAAATATGTGCGTGAATATTTTCCATAAAATATAATCATAGCATACATAAATGGGCCTCCACTTGTAGTTGGAGATATATGAATTTGAATTGTTTTAAGCCCATGATAGGGGATATCTATTGAAGTATGCTATTAAAGATCTAATGTTGGCATTAGGGGAGAGAAAGCCTATTTTGAATGCCAAATATTATTTCCGGAGAAGAAAAATGATCTAGAAAATTTTCTTGAAGCGGAGCATATGCCGATATTTTTATAAATGAGAGGAGTAACTTGAAGTTATAACCCGAAGTTTTGTTTACGAATAGTAAACTAAATATTGCATACTATCAAGCTAAAATCTACGGGGGGGCCCTGTGGGTTCTAGTTTTGTGTATACTTGTTGAATAGAAATAAAATGAAACTCCTCCATTCTTACGAAGAGAACACCTCATGAAGAAGGTTGAGCACCTCATGAAGAGGATCATCATGAAGATGAAATCCAACATACTAAGCGCGCGCATCATTAGTGTTGAATATGTAGAACAATATACCATCTCTTGTTTGGGAAATGACAGAGGTAAAATATTCTCACATTGTGAGAGTATTGGGGAAGAGAAAATAGTTGTCGACAACACTACCTCTTTAATTGCGAATGTTTCTCTTGTGAGAACCCGGATCCGGAAAATAAAGTCCATGGCAAAATCGCTTGTAGCGATTATATCCGGTCAATGAAGAAAGCAATTGAGGTTGAATCTCCTATTAAGAAGAAATGAATGTTCTCGCTATATCTCCGCAAAATGAAACAAATGAATATCGAATATGAAGTTAATAAGTGGATTATGAAAATCCATATAATTTCCGAAGAATATAAATCGCAACTTGTAGAAATCTCATACTAAGTATTAAAGTCTAAGATATATATATTCATGAATGAATATTGAAGTCTCAAGAAGAGCATGTCCTAGAAGGATTACAATCATTGAATGATTTTATAGTGAATAACTCAACGTTATTGTGTATATCACTCATCCCTTATGCAGAGAGTATGTATCTCATAGAAGAGAATTATTAATTCACTAAGAATTAAAAGTATATTCCTCAAGAAATTAATCCATGAAGGATTTACCAAAATTTTTGAATAAACACCATGCATCCCCTCGGTGAATATAGACCCAAACACCATGCATCCCCTCGAAGTGAATATAGACCCGAGAGAGAAAAATGAGGAATCTTAAACACCATGAAGGTGTCATATAAACACTCGAAAAGTGTAATGCTAGCAATGAATCTATCATCCTCTAAATGCAATAGAAAGAATAATGGTGACTTTGGTATTTAAATTATCCCTTAAATGTCAAAATGTAAGACTGGATTTATTATTGAGTGATACTATAAAAATCTTGAAGATTTGTAGAATATACCATTTCAAAATCCACTAAGGAAGAACTATAAAGTATTCAAGCTTGTATAAGTTTGATACACTATCTAGAAGATGTTGAATATGAACTTATTTTTTTTCCGTAATCCTCTCGAAAAGGATTTATTATCTTGAAGGATAAAATTTATTTGTTTTGCACAACAAGTGGTTCTTTTTGCATGAAGCATATTGCTCTTTGTTATACCCATATAATTCATGGAAGAATTATAAGCCATACTTTTGAGTCAAATTCAAATGATGGCTTTGTGAGGGGGGAGCAATTTTACTTGAATTTACCTTGAAGGTAATTGAAACCATTAGAATTATAAAGATCATATTTGCTAAAACATTAAAGTTTATGCATAGATTATGAAGATCTATTTCTATTCACGAAGAATAGAGTATTCTCAAGAATATATGACCAAGAAGGTTAAATGTTGTACTCTTTTTTTTTCTATGTGAGTTTTTACTAGAAGGTTTCTCACACAAGGTTTTTAATAAGACAACATGTGCAATGCAATTAACGAATGTGATGTACTCTTTTCTCCAAGAACCGCTTTTTCCCACCGGGTTTTCGGATGGAGTTTTTGACGAGGCATATGCATATCATGGTAATCGCCCAAGGGGGAGTGTTGTAAAACACACGCATTCTTTCCTAGAAGGAAAAGAGAAGGATGAATCCTAATCCTAGTCCGTTTGTATGTGGGCTCTACCAAAACTCTCCCGGCCTTGGCTGGAATATAGAAAGAGGAGAAGGTGAAATCCTAATCCTAGTCCGTTTATTGTGTGGGCGATTTCCATACTCTAGGACTTATTCGACTATATATACATGGGAGATCCTCCATTGTAATGAACGAAGATTCAGATGAATAAAGAATAGTCTCCCTACATCTTGTGTCTACTTGTTCTACTTTCATCCACTACATTGATTGTGAGAGACGGAGAGGGGAAGATCCTAACCGCTGATGACAAGTTTCACAACACTGTGTACGGTCACGTTGCCCACCATGTTGTTGTACCTCATGCTCACTGGGCCACATACCAGCCAAACATCCGCACATAAACGCTGTGAGGAATTTCCCTACCTGATTTTTGTTCTGAAGTTTTTCAGTTTCCACAAGAAAAGCTGGGGCATACGCGTACAGAACCTTACTGTGTATTTATATGGAAACACCGAAACGGGCGCATTCACGCAGCTCCTGTATGTACGTGTACGCCTATTTCAGGAGGGTTAAAAGAAGAAGAAAAACCTAGCTAACAACATGTAGTATAACTTTTTAATGACACAATTTAACGCAATAAATAATTTCCATTCACATTAGAGTCTGTTTGCCGAGGTCTAGCAGTGCATTTTGATTCTCCTGCCGTGCTGCAACAGGTGGAGCCGTGCCGAGCCTACTTCATGCTCTTGTACATATTGTCAATGATGCTCTGCACGAAATGCGCGAAAAATGTTCACACGAAGGTCAGCTTCACCAACGTCGGTAGTCCAAGCTAGTTATCTGAAACTGCGCCATACCTGATAGTGTTTCAGCAGCTGCGGTCGCTTCTTCTTGTACGTCGGGGTGATGAGGTCGCGCTCCAGGTCGAACGGTGCGGGGTCCAGATGAACAGCCCTGATGAGCTCGAAGCCTTTGAGCTGTTGCACCAAAATTAAGAAAATGCCGATCCATCAGATCTAGTTGCCGAGGTCACTGCGAGCAGCAGTATCATTCTAAATAAAAATACACGACGAGGGTTTCGTTTTCGCTCTAATTACCTTCTTTTCTTTCCCCATCTTTGTAAGTTCTCCCAAGACGAACCCTTTCGCTCTAGAGTCTTCGCATATCGTGGCGAAGTCTCCAGTTACCCCGTTCGACTCTGCCCAGCGCTCCAGTGCTTGCTTGTTGGGGTTCACAACTGCAACCAGGCTTGACTCGAAGCTGTTGCCATAGACCCAAACCTGAAAATATACCATACCAATAATGATTTAGACTTAGAAAATTAGTGGATAGGATGGAATTATTTGTAATCGTTTGCTGCAGAACACTTGAGTAAGTGCGTAGATGAAGGCTGTTTTGAGCTGTACGAATCAACACCAGGAGTTTGACCAAAGATGTTCTCCAGATTCTCTACCGCAACATACTCTCCTTGTGAGAGCTTGAAAATGTTCTTCTTGCGGTCAATGATCTTCATGCTTCCATCAGACTGCCACTCCCCAATGTCTCCTGTAGTAACAAATAGTAATATTTGACAGTGAACAACCGTTGGACGTGTGATATATGGACTTTTGGAAAATTTCAAAGCTATTTCAGATGGAAAGTTAAATCAGGTTCACTTTCATTCGGATGGTAAGTTATATCATTGATAACTTTCAAGACAGTTATCAATGATCTTCCAGGAGTTAATGCACGCCATAAAATTGTTGACAAAGAAGGGCTATGAAAGCACCAGTTCCCTTAGACATTTTCTTGATTGCCAGTGATGATGACATGGATATGTTTGATCAGAGGCTGCAGGAATACTGGAACAGGGATCGATGATACCTGTGTGGAACCAGCCATCGACCAAAACTTCATTTGTTAGGTCCTCTCGCTTGTAGTACCCTGAGAATAAGGTGTCCCCCTCTGATGCAAATTTCACCACGAGGCGTTTCACTTGACAGTGCATCATAACCCATCTCAGGGACAGACTCCAGGCGTGCTTCGACGTATGGGGACTGGAGGGCCAACAGTTCCCAGCATGGACATGTTGTTCGGTAGGGAAACGAAGGACCCGGCACAGGTTTCCGTGAGTCCTAGAGAGTGGAAAAAGGATAGGCGATTAATAGTATCAGACATTTTGACCGACTGCTCAAGGTTGTTTTTTTTTGTCAAATTGGAATTGCATATTTCGATGTTGATAAGGATACCGTATCCTTGAAGGACATGGGAGCATGTCACCACACGCAGATACCTCGACATGTCTAGATAGGGAGCTGCACCAGATAGAATCAGTCGAACCCTTCCACCCAGTCCCCGTTTCACCTATATAGAATACAAAGGATTAAAAAAATCAGTAAATAAGTAGCGATAAGCGATCAAATTGACTTCTGAAATCATAACTTCTAGCCACTTCATTGTACCTTGGTGAAGACCAGTTTATCAAAGACTGCAGCAGCCTCTTCATGCTTGCTTCCCTTCAACATATTGCCTTGTTTGCTGCACAATCATTTGCAGTAAAAGTTAAGAGTTTGATCACTATTAACTAAGATGTACCTTGGTGCATATAAGATGTAATAAAAATAGCATTACTATTTGTAAGCAACATTGAACAAGGTTTTCTTCAGGAAACCACCAGCTGTAATTTTATCTTGCAATCCTGAGTCAGAAATAGAACATCAGTATCTGGATTAAGATTTCAATAAGTATTTGTATATTGCTGCTAGAACGTAAGGTAAAAAATGAATATTTGATCAAATTCCAGTATACCTCCATAAATTCTGTCCAGAACACGTGGAACAGCACAAAATATTGTTGGTTTGAGTTCTCCAATGTCTTCAACCAAGAGTTTCACATCCTGATGCAGAATGCTTATTGATCAAATTGCACTAATAAAAAAGCTAAAGGGTAATAGTATAGAACATGTAGTTTGTACTCACCCCACGCCAAAACCCAATTGACGCACCATGCCTAATGAACACCTCCTCAATCACCCGGTCGAAGATATGAGCAAGTGGAAGATAGGAAATGTAAACATCATCCTCGTGAAGCTGATAGAACAAAATAAGATTTTGTAAAAGGCAGAGACAATGCACCAGGATAAAAAAACAGGAGCAAAATATGAAGGCGTACCTGCTCGCTTTGAGTTTCTAAGGTACGCATCTACTGCTGAAACAATGGTAACAATGCTCTTGTTTGAGATTAATACTCCCTTAGGATCACCAGTTGTTCCACTTGTGTACATTATTGTGCATATGTCATCCTTGTCCTTTGGTGGAAGCTCAAACTTCTCTTCACCTCCCTGTTGGTAAGAACAGAAAAGATTAATCTTTCTAACTGATATATGAAGCCATATTTCTCAAGGATGTCCCAAAAAAATGTATATAAATTTGAAATGGAAAAACGCATGTTATGGCCGGCTCCACTTCCCATAACAACATTAACATATTAGTAGTATCTTGTAACTAAGCACTTATTCATTCCATCTGTGATTTGGTTGGGAAGGGTTTCTTACCAGTTGCAGAAACTCTTCCCATGAGTAGATGGACAAGCCATTCTGTTCAACTTTTTCCTTTGTGCCCAGGATCAACCTTACTGAAGCTAACAATTGCTGAAAACAAAATGAATGACTATTAGTAAGTCAAGTCCACTACATTATTATAGCTTATCTACACTCCAGGAAATTTCTCAAACTTACTCTTCAAATATTTGGTCGAATTGGGAAATGTCTTGAGCATCTGTAAAGAACAATGAATTATTTGAAACACCCAAACAAACAAGCTGGTACAAGGTATTCTCGTTAGATCAGGCAAGTTAGATGTACAATATGCTGTGGGTTATTCTAATACATCATCATGTAATACTATTTTGTTATCTTTTTGGATATAAGGAAAATGAAAATAATGATTTTAGATTCCTGCTGTAACATCCAAATGTTGTATGAGAAAAACTTATAGGGTCCAATTATAAGGAAAACTTAAGGAAAATACAAATAATGTCTTGTTTTTGTAATAACAATTTATAAGCTGCTTTAAATTCTACTATGCTAACAAGGATGGAGATATTATCTAAAGGTTCCAATAAAGAAGCATACCTCTCCAATCTTCTTTTCCTCAACAAAAGCAATTTGTACCTCTGCATGGCACAATACAAATTCTATTGCCCCAGCACCTACAACCACAAAAGTTGACATTAGATACAGCCGATCGTTGTTATTAGCTTACCCAAACAGGACCTTTACATGTGTACAGATGTTTAGGGTTTGACAATTGCTTTATAATAAGCATGATAATTCTGAACAATTTTTATTGCTCCACAGAAAAAAAGAAAAACTTACCAAGAGTGTCATACAATGGAACACAGTAGATGCCATGGGCATTGCAGGCCTGAACAGTTAAGCAACGGAGCGCATAAGCAACAAGTAAAAAAGGGTGATAGCATTGTGAAAGTAGTGGTGTGGTCAATAACCGAAAAGATGCAGAAATATATTCGTAAAGGACAGTAGAATTGTGGCATCCACATCCGTAGAAATTTACACAGACTTTTCCAGACACGTGTTCTCCCCAAGGACCAAACAGTTGGCAAAGTCAAAAACTATGTACTGAAGTTCCAATAAATTCCAGCACGCTATGAAATGTTAAAATGTCTTGCCATCTTTTTTCTTTGGTGGAACAAGAAAGGTGTATCAGTATAGTAGGACTTGTAGTTATGAGGCTAATCGCTGTCTTTTTTCTATTATTCAGCATTTGATGGTTACACAGTAAGTTGGTTTCCGGATAATAATTAAGTGCACCTGCATACTGATGACCCACTCAGGAGAATTGGCTCCATAGATGCCGCACCGGCCGCCCTGCGGATAATCATACATGCGACCATGAGCGATCCATGCATCATCATGGCGAATAATGGAAGAAAACAAACGAATAATCATTAATTCTAGCCTCTCACTATGGAAGATCACGAGCAACGCCCATACCTTGCCGACGCCACAGCTCCGGATGGCAGCCCCAACCTTGAGCACGGTGTCGTATACCTGCTTGTATGTGAGCCATGTGTAGCCGCCAGCCTGAGGACGCGTGAGACAGAGGGGCGACAGTGGAATTCAGTCAGCGGAACATATATAATAAAAGAGTATAATAAAAGGCATGGAATGAAGCAGCACGGGCGCAGGTATGGAAGCAAGGCTGCGTGCCACGATCACCAACCTTCCCGTCGACAATTTCGCGGCGGCCCAGCATGTTGTTGTCGGGGTACTTCTCCACGGACAAACTGCACGGAGTCACATCACGCGCACGAGCACGTCGTCAGCACCACCGGGCGTCGTCGCGTCGGGAACAAAACAACAACAATAGAAATAATTTCAACAGCGAGCGAATTGCGGCGGATGGATTCATGTCGATGGTGAGCGCAATCCACAGGTCGGACGGAGAGCCTGGCTAGCATTGCGAATCCCAGGAGAGAGAGAAATAGATCTATCTGTACGCCTACGCGCGCGGTGCAGGCGGAGGAGGGAGGACGGACTGCTGCGGAGGATCACGGCACGCGCGGCGGCGGCGGAGAACGGACGACGACGTTATTACGTACCGGAATATGTCCCAGCAGCAGTCGAGCCCCGGCACGGCGGGCGGCGACGCGGCGTTGTCACCGGCCGCGCATCGGTACGTCGGCCCCGCCGACGGCGCCCCGTCCGCCGCCTCCTTCGCCGGCTCCACCTCCACGAGGTGCTTCATCGATCCCGCCACCATCTCTCTCGATCCCTGTGCTCTCGCCCTGCCTCTCCCTCTCCCTCCTCGCCGCTTTTTTTTTTTCCCTTCCCTTGGAGGAAAAGAAAAAACTCTTCCCTCTCTCTCTGGTCTTCTGCCTTGCGTGCGTACGTGAGCGCACGAGACGAGACGGGCGGCGCGTCAGGTACGCAGCAGCGCGGCGAATTTATCACGCGGCCAACCGGGCTGGTGATGCGGACGGGGCGGGCCGGGTGCCTGATGCCAACAAGGCAACAGCGAGCAGGTCAGCGGCCCAGGCCCTGAACTCCTCGCACGAAGGGAGTTGGGCAGCCACGCAGCCAGCACGACTGAGATTTGTATATCCGGGCACACGGCCCGCGAACCTCATATTGTATTGCGTTCTGCATGTCCTGTTGCGGCGATCGCCAAGACTGACTATTACCTGACGCCAACAGCAAGGAAACGGTACGCATGCAGAACGCATGGTTCAGAGTTGAGACGCGATCGCATTTTCCGAGCGACAGATTAGTTTTTGCGGCACGGCACGGTGGACTGGACGGGCGGCGGGCGGCGGGCCGGGGTTGGGAGGTGCGGAGTTGGAATTTCTTCGGGGACGGAATCGTCGTCGTTGAGATTGAGATTGACAAGGAGAGGATTGGATCGGTTCAATTCAACTTCCACGGTCGTTAGTTGCAGGCACTACTAACTAGAAGA
This sequence comes from Hyparrhenia diplandra, assembly GCA_015847255.1. Lineage (NCBI taxonomy): Eukaryota > Viridiplantae > Streptophyta > Magnoliopsida > Poales > Poaceae > Hyparrhenia > Hyparrhenia diplandra. Next base: position 12,378 of record JADLZK010001530.1, on the reverse strand, counting down.
ATGGTGATAGTATTTAACTAACCACGGCGCTGAACTGATGGAGACTGGTGGTGGCCTGGTGGGCGCTGCACGGAAGGGACCGGACCGAACCGGCGGCCCGGCCATTTACTCCGATCCGTGGCAATAGTTATAGCACATGGCGTAGGATGGCAGGTTTTCCTTTAATACTCATTCCGTAGAAACTATAGATAGAGGGGAAAAGGCGGCTGCTTGAGCGACCGCTAGCCAGATGGATGGTGACCGCCTTTAACATGGCAGGATCTCATGGTATTCTCGAATGTTTTCCGTGCGCTGTATCTGTGAGGGGAAGCATTCGCAATATCATCCTCGTTATAATTCCTTTTCGATACACCTCGATCTCAGTAGATCGTTGATATATGCTCCCCGTACATATTGTTGAAAAGCAATATCATCCTCATTAATTTATAAATGACCATTTTAATAGCATCATTATCAAACTTGTTACCGCAACAAGTAACAGATACTATACATACTAAGATTGCAAAATACAGAAAAGCAATAATAGTATGTGAAGTAGGTTTATACCCTTGGTGACGTTGCCGGTACCCGCGGGAGCAACATCACCCGAAATAATGTTCGTGTTGTCGCCACCGCTGTTTGTAGTGGCACTTGTAAGTGCAATCAAGCTCTAAGTGGTTTTTAGCGTTGATGACGACCTAATTAGGGAATTAATGAGATTTGTCAAGATGATATGCAGGAAATTAGAAAGGAGGATGATGAACAGGTTGGAGGACCCCTCATTATGCTTTGGAGGCACCCTCAACTCATGAAGACCTAATTATTTCATATTTTGATTATTGAGTTTAGGAAAAGCATTATTAAGAGGGATCCGAAGGTAACTGGTCAAGTGTTGAATCATATGCTCAAACCTACCTCAGTTTCATCACTCACGCTACCCAAAAACAGCCCGGTAAAATCTAAGATTCTAATTGGCCGTTTTTAGACCGCAACAATCGGCCGCGGGTTGAGAGGAGCATTGCTGCTCTCTCAATCTGACCGTTGGGCCCAAAGGGGTATAAATACTATTTCTGCCCCTCCCAACGGGCATCTTCTTCCCCAGAGTGCTAGTTCGAAGAAGAACGCACCAGAGCTCTTTCTCTCTCTCCTCCATTGTTTCTCCTCCACTCCCCAAGTGTGATTTCGAATCCCACCATCAAAACTTGAGGGAAAAGAGGGAAACTTCGATTGAGACCGGATCTACAACTTCCCCACCTTGAAAGAGCATTTGGTTCGCGTTTGGCGGAACCCTAGGGTTCTTTACTCTTGGAGCTTGCTCCTAGACGGCTAGGCGTCACCCTCAGCCTTGGGAGGTTTGTAACCTCATTCTAAATCAAGAAAATCACCCCACATCTCTAGGGTTTGGTCCCTACACTTGTGAACGAGGGAAAAGGTAAGCCTTTGTGGTGAGCTAAGCCTTGTGTGGAACAAGGTGGAGTAAGCCAGCCTTGGTGGTGACACCGAACCAACCACAGGTTAAATCGCTTGTCTTGTGTCTTTGTTTTTTACATTTCCGCAAATTGCTTCGGTATCATCAGGGTCTTTTTTCCCCGCAGGTGGAGTGGAACGCTCTCTGTTAGGGTGTTCCAGAGACCGGAGGGCCCCCGCTACCTTTGGAGGGAGCAAAGTCTTGCGGTCCATTCTTACATCTGCTCGAGTTGAGTTTTTGTAGGGAGTTTTAACAGGTCACACCTATTCACCCTCCCTCTAGGCGTCCGGAGATCCTACAACACTCCTCCTCGGCTTGGTGGTAGTGCACGCGTGTGGATCCCGTATTCCTTTCAGCTTGTCTTAGTGAGCATGTCATAACCCGCTATTTAAGTTGATTACCTCGTTAGTGAAATCACCATGTGGTACTAATCATGTCTCCACTTAGCACTAATAGTGAACCTTTGAAGTTCTATCGATTAATTAAGGACTAATGACGAGTCTGGCCCATTTAATCCAACATAAACAAGTAAACATTGCGCATGTACCGCTCTTGGGGTTGTACATGCTATCTCATTCGCACATACAGTACATATTACATATTTTATTCCACCTTTATACTACAAGAACCATAAAAAACTAGGGTTAGTAGGGTTTCAAGAGCAGGTGCACCGGTCGCCGCCGGGGGCGGCGGCGGTCTTCCTTGCCTCCGATGGCCCTTTGTGTTGTGCTTGGTGGCGGAGACCGCTGCCTCTCCCCGATCGGTGGTGGTAGTCCTAGTAGGTTTAGGTTTTGTTGTCCCGACGATGACGTCGAGGCGGCGGTGGGGCGTCTTTATGGAATACGGTTCTCTCGTGTTTCTCCCTGCCTCGAGGGTGCTCTGCTCTAACATTGTCAACGAGCACATGGAGGTGGAGTCCGACTTCGCTCGGCTTGTCTACAAGAGTCGGTCGGGCGGCGACTTTTCGCCTCGTGGTGAGAAGGGGTCGTCGGCCTTGTGTTTCAAGGGCGCAGAGGATGTTGCGGGCGTTGTGGAAGACAGGAGGATGGATCAAGGTCGCAACGGCCACGGCGGTCGCCAACAAAGAAGCTTGCATCCAAGGTCGACGAAGGTTAGGGCGTGGACCCGACCTATGGGGCGCTCAAAGAACAATTTCTGGTCGTTCCGAGCATTTGAGCGCCTCACGGGCGGTCTACATCAAAGCCGATGTATGGTGGAGCTTCTTTCGGCCATGAGTTCTACCGCAACATCTAGGGCGGGCGTTCTTCGGGCGTCGAGTTTCGGTTTTGCATGTTTGTTTGGACGGTTGACCTCCGTGATCTTTTTATGGTGTTCTTGTATTTGTACTCTTCTATCTTTCTTAATTAATATATAGGTACATTTTATCAAAAAAAAATAGACCATGATCAAATAAGTGAAAAAAATTTATATATGCATACGGCCACACTCCATATGCTACTACTTTTGTACATCAAACCCGACATAGGGGTTGAACAATGTCATGGCATCATCATGTTCGGTCTTTGAACAACACATTTATGGACCAAACCTTAATATCAACCATCTACTAGACCTATATAGATAAAGCCCACTAGCTAATTCTCTCAACATGCAGGCTATATATGTGTTGAGGTGGATTGGAGTAGAATTTAGGACCACATCCAAACAATGCCTTATCATGAACCATAGAAAAGTGAGGATTGAGGAATATGGTATACACACCAAGCTAAAAGCTTACATTTTACATGTTTTTTAATGATGTAAGTGATTCTTGGATAGATTCCCAGAGCATGAATCTTGATCCGATATCTTTGCAAACACTGAGGAACTCAAAAGCACAGTTTTTTGCTTAAAAAAACTCAAAATCACAGTTTTCCTTCTAGAACAACTAGAGTGTGCTAAGTATGACAGGGTTGCCATCTAAATGTAATCGATGAAGTGCAACATGCAACTTAGCAATGTAAGTAGCAAAGACATTATTAAAAATCATGGATAGATGTGGTAATCAACCAAACACTTGACTAGGTAACTATGACAAGACAAAGGTATGGAAAGTTAGGCTACAAAGCAAACACAACAATACTACTCAACTTGAGTAGTTGATTCCGCAAATGCGTTCACAATCATCCGAACTTGGGCAGCGTGGTGAGCGATAAAAATCCACTCCGAAAGCACAAAAGAACATCACCGGATGCATCCAAGGCACCAAGAAATCCTCTAATCCATCGAAAGTCAACAAGGCATGATTCACCGAGAAGACAAATTAGTACTCTTGAACTCAAATTCAAAAACTTTTTTATGGGGGTAAAATGCATCCTTTCATACTCCATGGTGGAGCAAAGATTACTTCAAGATGACATTCATGTATGAATTTTTACACTTGATATAAGATTTGAAATGAAATCATCTCCTTGTTTCTTATCCATTGAGAGTATATAATCTTTGTAGTGTGTGATTCTACACAGATCTTACACTTTTTTTCAACCTATATTGCAAAACAATGTTAAGGTGGTTGGAAAGCACAATCTAATAATAGAATTCAAACAAATGATGAGAATGAATACATACATTATTGGATAACTCAAGAAGCGCTTAAATGAGAATTTGATTTCCCTCGTGTTGAAGATAGAATGTTGGCTATCTCCATGTTATATTTGATTTTGGTGAAAAAGATAACAAATTTTAGTTTATCTAGCTAGAGCATTTTAGAATGTGCAACTAACACTCAAAAACTTTTTTTGGAATGTTCCATCTCATCTGTACCTATTCCTACTACTAGTCTTATAGAACAAGATGTCAAGATTAGAATCTCTAGGACATCTAGAACTTAGCGTATATACATTAAAATCTCGACCATGTGATGGCACTTTGGATTTTTTCTCGATCTTGTGATTGGAAGGTCCACATCGAGATAGAAAAGAGTTAGAGAATTGCATTCTCCACTTGAGAGCAAATTTTGACGAGATTGACTTACTCGCAAGATTTTGTATTGCTACACATGTTGATGATCTTGTTTCTTTAATTAAAATTCTAGAATACACATAAACGAAGTGATTCGAGAATCAAATTTGGAAGAATATGTTTCACCTAATAAGGGAAAAAAATTCAGTTAATTTCTCATGCAAAAGAACAAATTTCGCTATATTTTACATCATGTGGAGCCGACAACACCGATCTAAGGCTTGAGATGCTACCACAAAGTAGCATGGTCGATGAAAGCAAAGAACCACGAGGAGCCCTAGAGGTTAATGACCAACATTAGGTGGTCGAGAGTGTTAGCAAATAAGAGCCGTGAGTCAAGATGGAGAAACGAGGAGCTAGAGGTTGGATGCGCCAAAGGGGCTAGGCACCTCTATTTATACCTTGTACCCCGTCTGTGATGAGGAAAGCAAGAAAATATCAAACCTATTCGTAATCTCCCTATACTTCTCTTAATCTCAACTCTGTTGTTCGGTAGTCAGGCAAAAACCCTGGCATCATTACATGGATGGATCGGAAATCATGAGATCTAATCCATTAAGCCTAATTAATCCATCATTAGAGATTGTTTAATGTCGAACGATAATGTCTAATCGTGGCATATTTAGGCTCAAGTAGATTGGCCTCGAGAATTTTAGGGAATTATAGAATGGTTTTGGTCATCAATCCATGTTTAATATTCCTAATTAGTGTATGAAGATTGATGTGTGATAGGTAGTTGGGAAATTCTATGAACTACACGGAGCTTGTGTCGCAAATGGACAACGGCCGTGTGTGTTTTGTCATATGACCCTTTTCTAAACCATTTTTATGAATAAGTTCATTGAAACTACTTTTGAAAAGGTTTGATTTTTAGAAACCATTTTTCTCGCATCCAATTAATGAGATGTTTAATAAGATATAATTTGGTTCATGTCGTTACTGTTGGCTAGATTCAAGGAATAAAATGTTGATTCATCTATTTTTGCAACATAATGATACAATTCACTCTTTATTCGAGATATAGCACTTTTTTGCACCCATGTCGACAGGCTCATGTGCTAGCCTATGCACTCTCGTGTTGCCTAAACTTCTCCATTTTTATGATAAGACACAAAGTGTTGGCTCTCTCTTTTTCTTCTTCAATCGCTTTTATTCTCTTTTAGGTCTAGGACCGCCACCACTACCTTCTCAACTTCATCGTTGAGCGCTAAGCAATGGCACTTTGTGATTGATGCACCACTTTAGGGAGCAACATGTTGATGTCATGAGTAGGGGTAGTTCTAGGATTGATTGTTTGAGATGTGGTCTCTATGTGTCTATTACAAGTGACCTCACAACTTAAAGGTTAGTTGGATTGCTTAATGTTTGTTGCTTTATTTGCGGATTGCATTTGGGTGATTTGGTGGGTCATGCTGCAAAAATGACAAGGCTTGTGGGTATTTTTGGTTGGAAGATGAATATGACAAAAATATAGGTTTGTAGCATCCACAACTTTCAATAATGAAGAACTTAATCATTTATCCTGCCTGGAAACTAAAAAAATTCCAATGTTTTGCATCATCTAAACAAAATAATGAAGAATTGGTAACTGTACGATCAAGGCAACAAATTTTCGCCCACTTCAAGAAAAAAGAATTATAGTTATGTTCATAAACAAGTCACGTGTCCGACTATTTAGCTGTTTAGCTTACCCTCCTCAATGTGAATATGAAGGTTCCATTGTGTGAATACCTCTTCTCAAAACTCCAAAAAGAGAACACTTGCAAATGTAGTTTTCTTTTAAGCCAAAATCTTTTCAATTCCTTCCATGAGCTCAACTAGGCTTCCTTCAGAACATCCGATTGGTAAAATACAAGAACAACGCAGGAATTCATATTTTGTAGGACTAGGTGTTTGGATCAACAACAGGAAAAACAAGAAAAAAATAGGTTTGAGTGGATCACGGTTTTCCCCGTGAAATCAAACACCAAGGAAGGTTTCCTATGTTTTTACGAACCAAAGGACACTATGGAGTAACTGAATCCATAGGAATGAGAATCCTATATTTTTTCATTTGTTTTTCCTACAATCCGTAGGAAAGAGCACCGCAAACCCACCAATATTCAAATTACACTTGAAAGTTGAAATTGCCGGTTTTTTCCTCAAAACATTGCGTGTCGCTGCATTCCATTAGAAAAACGCACTTGAAGTAAAAACTAGGGTTTCAACGGCAACTCCAGACGTCGCCGCCGGGCGGCAGCGGTCTTCCTTGCCTCGATGGCCTTTTGGGCTGCGCGAGGTGGAGGGGACCGCCGCCTCTCCCGGTCGGTGGTGGTAGTCCTAGTAGGTTTAGGTTTTAGGTGTCCGACGACAGCGTTGAGACGGTGGCGGCGGCGTCTTCATGGAATAAGGGGGGGGGCTATGCTCCAAAGACCATTGACAAGCATGTAGAGGTGGAGTTCGACATCGCCGGCTCGTCTACAAGAGTCCGTCGCCTCGGCGACTTTTCGCCTCATGGTGAGAAGGGGTCGTCAACCTTGTGTTTCAAGGGTGCGGGGAGGATGCTTTGCGGGCGTTGTGGAAGACAGAGGATGGATCAAGCTCGCAGCCGGCGGGTGGTTGTCAATTGCGAGCTTGCATCCTTGGTCGACCGGAGTTCGGGGTGTGGACCGGACCTATGGCGTTCAATAACAATTTACGCTCATCTAAGTGTTTGAGCGTCTACGATGGTCCACATCAAAGCCGCTATGCGATGGAGCTTCTTTCGGCTATGGGTTCGATTCTTTGCATCCGGAGTCGGCGCTCTTCGCCGTCGAGTTTCTAGCTTTGCATGTTGGTTTGGACCGTTGTGCTCCGTATCTTTTACGATGTTCCTATATTTATACTCTTCTATCTTTCTTAATTAATATACAAGTACATTTTACAAAAAAAAGAAAAGAAAGAAAAACGCACTTGAAGCCATAGGCACTAAGGCCTCGTTTAGATGGCAAAAAAATTGCCAAAAGCATTGTTCTAACTCCCCGTAGCACTCCCGTTGCACTTTCGTTTGTATTTGGTAAACATTGTCCAATCATGGACTAACTAGGCTCAAAAATATTCGCCTCGTGATTTACAACAAAACTGTGGAAGTAGTTATTTTTTTTTACCTACATTTACCGTTCAACATATGTCTTTTGGTGTATTTAATATGATGTGATGGAGAGAGAGTCTAAAAATTGCAAGTTTTTGGCAAAACTTTAGCCATCTAAACTAGGCCTAAAGCGTGTCTTAACCCTCACGGTAATATGTATTCATCTTAATTAAAAACACTATTCATCTTCTAAGAACTTAACCGTAATAAAAAAGTAGTTTTTGAGAATTACACAAGAGAACGTAGACACTCACAACACGCACGCACACTCACCACTATAAATACACGTGCGTGAACCCTATCTGTCGGGGACAAAAATAATCGGCCCATAAGGAAAAATAGGCCCATAAAAGATAACATGGCCCAGTTCTTTGATCAACTATCATCCTCGGGGTTTTGCAATATTTTTCAAAAAGAAACCCGAGGATCCTATGTATGACCTCTTAAGTAGATGGTGGTAGTGAATTTTCACATGTGGTAGGACATACATAGTGGGATGATAGTGGTGAAGTGGAGTGAGGATGAAGGTAGTAAATAGCCTTAGCCTTTTTCTAGTATTTTTTTCTTCTCAAGTATCTTGGACTATATCTCTTTTCTAAAAATTGCTAGGACCTCGGCCGCCCATTCTTGGAGGTGGGCTTTGGACTTGTGTCCATTTTCTCTCTCTCCTTTAGAGATGTAGGCCCTCACCCCCCGGACACGTGTCCATTATTCATCTCTAAATATATTTTTTTATTATTGGGAGGTAGGCCCTTCTCGCCTAAGTATGACTTTTTTTGTCCTCTCCCTCTCTTGTCTCACTTTTCTCTAAATATTTATTTTTCTTTCCTTTTCTTTTTCTCTCTTTTTTTCGAATTAGCCCGGCCTCTATTTGGCATAAAAACATCAGAGAGACATATCCAAAAAGATTGCAAGAGTTTATTTTATAATTATGGCTAACGGCTTGATGGAGTAGGGGAGGCTGTTCTTTTCCTCGAAGTTAGAAGGCTGCGTATTTAGATTTAGTAGGATGATCTTGATGTGAACTCTTAAAGGGGTCATAGCTGAGAACTCATCATGTAATTTTATAATTTTTTAAAGATAAAAACCAGGAGTCAAGTATCTCTAAGAATATGATAAATGGCGGCTCAACTTTTCATGTACTTTTTTATCTTTTAATGCGAAGACTTCGAGATTAAGCATGTGCTTCCCACGTGTTGGGTTTAGAGCAAAATAAGCATTTAAAAGCTTTGGGAGAATCTAAGTCCAAAGTGTAAGTACTTTTAAGAGGAATTAAGGCGGAGCAACTATTCATCATCTCCCTTAGCATATATCATCAAGATCATAATTAAAAAGGAAGAAAGTAATCTAGCAAGTTCCGGCATTTATTTGACTCTTTAACACTAAGACTTTTAGCTAAGACTCATTAACTAAGACTCATTAACTCTAAGCAAATATAACTAGCTAATAAATAAGACATAGGATAGTGATACTTATAGTGATAAAATGGGGGTGCTCTCCCCAAGCTTGATCTTGAAGTAGTCCTGTGTTCATCCTTGAACTTGTTCGGCCTTCGGGATTCTCCTTACATGTTATCCTCGAATATTAATTCATATACTCCAAGGAACAAATTCTAGGAACATATTTTGAGCCTTCATGTGCTCGGGTATTTTTGGATTTTTTACGTAAAGCGTGGACCTTCATGTGCCCACATATTTTTAGGAATTTTCTATGCAAAAGAATGATGATGCAAAAACATATGAATGCAATATTTTTGGGTTTTTATTTTTATGCCGCCACAACAAAGTACTTGCATGGGGCTTTAAAGAAATCGATGAAAATAGTAAACATATTTTTTATGATTTTTTTATGCAGGTGTAGGAAAGTAAATATGCTAAAGGAAATATGCTAATTTAAATATGCCGTGTAGAAAATAAATATGCGCAGGCAAATACCGAAGTTACCTCTCGTGAGAAAGTTTTAGTACTTTACTCCCCATGGCGTCGTCATCTATGGAATTTCGCTTCTGATGTCGCGGTGCGAAATGGTGCCTTCAATGATCTCGGCGAGTGGCGTATGAGGTGGGCCGATGGAGATAGTGTTTGTTCGCTTGATGATGCGTAGTGGTAGGTCTTCCAAGGTGTACTCTTACGCCCTCTTCGATAGGTGATGCTTTTTCTTTTTCCATGTCGCTTCTTCGGGAGACCTTTCTTGGAGTGGGTGTGTGCCGAAAGTGTTCGCTTGGTCGGGGGCGCAGCCTAACTTCTTAATCTTCTTAATGTCTTCCTTGTTCGCCAACTCCGTTCAATCGGGTCTTGTGATTTCTAGCAGCATCTCCCGCGTCTTTTTTCTTCTTGGGTCTTGTGGTGAGGTAGACAATAGGTGGTGTAAGGCCCTCTTTGATGGAGTATGGGGATCGTTGACCCATTGCTCTTATCAAGTGGTCTACACCTCCGCTTCTCATGTCGTGCTCACTTTGATCTTCACCGGGTCACTCTTCAAGTGTATCATCCGGGATCTTAGTATCCTCTAAGTGATGGCGTAGCCCCTTGTTCCTTGCTTTGATTAATTTTTGAAGAAAAGCTTGGATAGTGGCGGTAGGCAAATCTTGTTTAGTGTGCATGTTTTTAGGTCGAGGACTTCACTTGTAGAAATTGGGAAAGTAAGACTTCTCCTCTTATTGCACAAAGTGAGTCCTCGCTTGCAAAGATAAGGTAGAGATCAAGTGCATGGGCTCGTTGGTGGGAAAACACCATCGTATCCAAAATTTTATTTACTTCTACTCTAACCTTGTGGGCAATATTGAACAAGATAAAAGATAATGTATAAGTTCTTTTTTATGACAAGGGTGGTAAGATCGGAAGATGAATCTAGCACGAAATCTTTTTAGCAAAATAATGAGCTAAAAAATGATGTTAGAAATTAAAAAGCTAACATGCCGAAGTTAACAAAATTGAATCATGTGAAACTATAGCTCTAGCATGTTTGACTTTTCTACATTATTGAGGATGCCATATAGTAAAAAGGGAAATCTTAATGACTACTCACCAAGGTGTTACTTATTATTGGAGTATGATGGCGCTTATTGGTTCTTGTGGTGGTCCTTCTCTTGTTCTTGAGTAGGTGTGGCTTTGTGGAGTGACAGTGCATGTCAAGAGGAAGAGGATGGCTTAATTATCTTCAATGGAATTGGCCTCCTCCTTGATGCTTCCATCACCCATGAATTCCTCGAGTGAGTGATTCTCGATTGTGGATCTTTACGGTGTCACTCTTCCTCTTCTTGGCTCATCGGGAATTCTTTTATCCATAAGTCATGTCTCACATGTCTTGCTCATCTCTAGTGAGTTCATCTCAACCTCCCCAAACTTGTTTCCTGCAGTTTATTATTTCCCGCATGGTTAGTCCAACAAAAATATACCAAAGATCTACTATAGTTTACTATGGTTCAAAAAGTCAACCTAGACACCACCACATCTAATTTGATTTAGAAGGCGCTCTAACCTAAGCAATCAATGTGCTTAATTTAAAAAGCCTTAGAAGAAAAGATCATCACAAATCCTTATGGTTTCGTGAATCAAAACTAAAACACCATGCTTAACTCGAGCCATGAAAATAATTTAAACTAAGCACTCCGCTTAATCTAAAAGGTGTATGAAAATACTTCAAAACCCTAAGCATACTATAGCAAACAATCTGCGAATATGAAAGCATTGCAGAAATTTTTTTTTTTTCAAACGTAGATGATACAGAGCATGATTATGTTTAACGTGATCGAAAGCATGCATAAAAGGTAAAGATAACTGCTAGTGTAGCAAACATGACAATAAATGTTTCTATGTATGTAATCTAATGTTGCATAATGACTGGTTGACATACCTAGATTGTCATCCTTCGCTCTTCTTTACTCAAACCGCATGGTCGCTGACAAGAATATCCTAAGGAAAAATAATCATATGCTCATAATGTAGGGGATATATAGTGATATCCCTCGCCTATTTCACACTCAATAGAGCAAGTGGGTAATCCTACTAAAAGCTAGTTAATACACTAAATTAGCAGATATCAAGATCATTATCAAAAATCTTTACGCCAATTGTTTCCCTCGCAAGAACGGGCCAAAAAAGCTTGTTGGTATTTATTATGCAAAAAAAGAATATAAAGGGTTCCGCAAGTAGTTTAATGTAATAAAAATACCATTGTAGCTTTACCCTGAGAATTCCAGAAAGTATCAAAGTATATTTATATTTTTCACAGGGAAGCAAGGGTAAAGACTATGATAAATCAAAATCTGAAATGTATCTAATAACTTAATATACCAACTAAACTAAAATGAGGGTAAATAATGTATGCATGATATGTATGATAATTAATAGCATTTAACCAGAGAGAATATTATAATATAGAGTAGATAACTAGGTCGCAGAGGACAACGGGAGAGATCTAGGTTCCGAATACTTCTCTAGTACTTTGGTTCTATGATAACAATTATTCTAATACACTTTGGAGCAAGCGCGTATCGTCCGATCCTCGTAAAAGAGCTGGAAAGGGGTGATCGGGGAGAAAGGCCGCCAAAAGCTCTACCTAAAAACACCAACGAACGTGGTGGATTACAAAGACTCGACAGGCCGCCACCCCGGGGCTACCACAACTAACTCGTGGATCGAGCGTAACTCCTCGTGTAACCTATATAGCCTAGACACCACGCTTACACTATAAATTACTACTCTAGCTACCTAGCATAACTAGAGCCCTCAATACGAGCCGGAGATCCCATGCAATAGTATAATAACTATATCAATAACATGAAAGGCATAAAAGTACTAGAAAAGATATATCTAATTATGGCATAAAGTCTAATAGGAGTTGAAATACAAAGATATAC